>LOND01001384.1:18558-39666 GCA_014220965.1 Paragonimus kellicotti | reverse complement strand
CTCTATTGTTTCGCTGACCGTTCTTGCAATGGTCAGTGCGCGCCTCATTTTTTGCTCTCTCTTGCCATCGCGTATTTGCCTTGCCTTCCCATGACTGTATTGCAAACTTCCGTTTTGCTTATTTTTAATCCTTACAATTCTTATTTTTGATAATCCAGTCTTCCACTTTATCTTCTTCGAGGACAAAACAACGCCGTTTGCAAGTTTTCATCATTGCACGAAAGTTGTTTATAAGAGACCGAATAGTGAATCAAGAAACGGTCTGCTGTCTTCTTTTTCATATATCTTTTTAGACTTGATCACCCTCAGCTGCTCCACTTTCCTGTTTGTGTAGTGGATTTGACTATTTTCGATAACTGGACCAACTTTGTTTCCCTGATATGCTCACCTAGTCCGCTTGTTCATATTGCGTGTAGGCGAACACGGAGTATTGAACAGTGCTCTCATTCTTTGGAATGGCAGCCGGTCTAGTGCAAGTCATCTGGTGCAGATTGAAAACGGTTTGTCATAGGGGGAATCAATCGAACGGCTTTTATGTACCTTGTTTGTGCTTAATGACTGTTCTGTCGTAGTATAAACCTTGTCGTTTAAACCAAAAAAGTGATGAATATACTTGTAACTTGGGACTACTGCACCTGACCTGTACTTCTTCGCCAATTGAATGCCTGTTGCTTACCAGTGTGCACTTGTAATGTGTCTAGTAGTTTGCTGTTGTGCTCTCGAGTCGTCTTTAACCTTTTTATTCATGTCTCCTTGTGATACATTTCATCAGCTATTTTTTCTGTAATCATAAGACCACCCACCGATTTTTGACACTGTCCAATGTACATGGCCTCTTATTTCTTCCAAATTGTGATATTTCTGTGGATAAACATTTACTAGTGTCAAGCAGGGCCAGGTGTGCGATGAAATTATTATATCTGTACGTTTTATCGCCATTTGTTGACACTTCTTGTTTTTCGCGACATTGGTTATGTTGGATTAAGGATTTCTCCCAATCTGTCAGGATTACTTGCTGAATCATGAATGAAACATGCACGTGTCACCCTTTGCATGCGAATTCCGTTTTTGTTCTTTCTGCTCAGTGCACCCTTCCACCGGATGAAATTAACAAGGTTCTCCGACGATGGGCTGCTTATCTATCCTCTTCTCAAATCAATCGCAAGTAAGTCAGCTAAGTCGTTAGTCGTTGTCCCAGTTTTTTCAGATAAATATCGTTACATTGTTGTTGTTGGTTGTCCTGAATACTGCAGCATGAGTTCTGGCGCCTGCATGCATACCTTTGTATTTGCTGTGATGTCTTTTTAACTTAAACCGGTAAAGTTTCGTTGACAGCCACCGTGACCACAGAGTCTGTGCCATTTCTCTCCGCATATGTCCTTTTGGCGTACCCATCACAATGCAGCTACAATCACACTGTAGACCCAATCACGTTTAATGTCTTGATTTGGAACCGCCTTGTACAGCGAATTTACTAATTTCCATTTTCAATGCCTCGCTGTACTAGGCTATATACAAACCATGATAGTTGAAAAGTCAACAGACAGCTGACTAGCGGTTCTCTGCTACTATCCTATTTACTATAGAATTTCCCTGAAGTGTTGACGTTTTATTGTTGTTTGCTTCATCACCGTCATCATAGACAACAATACTTCATTTGTTCTCTCTATGATGTTTAACTGCCATACTCTCATAAAGAAAAAAGCTAGCCCTGGTCAGGAGCAGAAAAAAAGGGCAGAAGAGACGACCTAACTACTACGTCTCTATTCCAACATTCAACATCAAGGTGCCTACACCTTGCAAACAAACAACCGAGCTGTAAGTGAAAGTAAGGCGTCATCAGCAAGACAGCTTCCTTACGGCTTTCACTGCCCCGCGTCATTAAGTGCACTCACTTCACAGACAACTCGGCCAAACAACGACAACATTCACGCCACTGAGCTCGATTAGCCGCCATCTCACCTAACGTCTCAAGCCACCGACTCTGTGAGTCGCGAGGGCCCCAGCCCGGGAGACGAACCCGATCTACAGTGGCCAACCCCTTCGTGAACGATTTCATTTGTCTACGCCAGGTCATCATCTGTCCACCTCGCACCTTGCGCCAGTCGGCCGCAGCGTCGGCAAAGAGTGCTCGGTGTGGCAAACGACTAGCTGGCATCCTTAGTACATGACCTAACCGTCTAACCATCTAAGTCTGTGCAAATGTAGCGACTGAACAAAAGAACTCGTTTGACAATCAGTGCCAAACACCCGCTTCCTAACCTCCTCGTTGCTTACTCGCTGGTGCCACCCGATATGAGCGATCGAACGCAGACATCGGTGGTCAAATACCTGAAGACGGTTCACGTCCTTCTACCCTGAGCGGCCAGGTTTCGCTGCCGTAAAGTAACACAGCCCTCACTGTCGCCTTATATACGCGACCTTTAAGCATCAGAGAGATACCTCTCTGTCGCCATAGGTGTCTTAGATTAACAAATATCATCCTATCACTGGAGATACGGACTTCTGTTTCATTCTCTACACCTCCGCCACCGCTGATGCAGCTTCCCAGGTATACAAACCGGTCAACAACCTCCATAACTTCATTATCTAACATTAAATCTACGTAATCACAACAATCTTGCAGAAGCACTTTGCATTTTGAGGCTGCAAAGCGCATTCCGAAGTAATTAGAATAGTCCAAAATAACTTCTAGCATTGTTTGTGCTGCTTGGAAATTGTCAAACAGCAACACCTTGTCGTCAGCATAATCAAGATCAGTCAGTCTTTCACCAGGTAGGAGGTCCACGCCGGCATCTTGTGAGTGCCGCAGACAGTCCTCCATTATAGAATGAAACAAAAATGATGAAAGTGATGTACGCCGCTTCCTGGTGCTGAAACTGTCAGACAGTTCACCGTAAACCCTAACCTGAGCTGAAGTATGGGAATAAAGCGCCGACAGTATGTTCACATACTTAGTCGGTACACCCTGCGTTTAAGCGACTTTAAAAGTGTATGTAAATCAGTCAGGATTCACGGCTATACGCAGTCTATCGGGCAGCTGTAAACCTCTTGATTCGGGCAGAACAAGACAGAATATTGAAGGTTTACTCGGATAAAACTGGTTCTGTACATAAATAAGTAATGGTTAGCAAATTATACAACTTACAACCAAGTGAACTCTGAGCACGGAATTTAACCGTCAGCAAGTATCAGTCAATAATGCGGTAGCGTAAACAATTCAATGAGGCGGTACAAAATAAACAAAAGTTAAGAGTTCCAAACGAGAATTAGTCGTACCAGTTCAGAGTGTTACATGTAACAGTGAGAAATGTTCGGCCAGTATTTATTTTAATCAACAAATGGGGATACGTATAGAGGACTTACAGTACGATATTCCGACCAGTGGGGGTATAGGTATAGGAACAGCTGCGATTGACGTTGTGCAGATGGCCTGCCTTGCTCGCGTAGCGGGGCGGTAACGCCGCGGGACCGGGTGTGATGGTTCGGTGCTTCGGGCCCCCGGCGGACGCTTTGTCATCGCGCTCCAAATCTCATTCGTACTAATCCGATCATAAATTCCATTGATCGTGACCGGAATCAAGTATTGACCGATTCACTGAATCGACCGCACCTCTACGGTCGAGGGAAACGGCATTTGTTGGCCGGCGTTTAAGTATGACAGTGCTGAAGAATTTGGCTTAGAGTAAAAAGGTGATCAACACTTCCTCCTCCAAAAGGAAAATTTGCCTGTTTTTCCTTGATGTCGGCCTCCCAAGCTGCACTGAGTCGACGAAGTAAGATGGATGTCAAGCCAATTCCCTTATGATATCCGCAAGAGCCACCGGAATCCTTTCTTGAATATGGAGAACTATTATCGAGTGACCCCAGCACGGAGGGATGGTCTCCGTCGTCCACACAAGTTGAAACAACTGAGTCAAGGCCTCTACTAACGCCTCTCCACCTTCTTTGAAAAGTGCCGGCACGAGATCATCTGGGCCAGCAGCCCTATTACGATTGAGAGCCGAAAGGCAATTGCGAACCTCAGTCTCAGTGGGTGGTTCCAAATCTACCGACCAGGGTGCTACATCACAAGTTTGTGGTGGTAACATAGTAGAAGACAGGAAACCAGTTAAATTGACCCTCAAAGTGTTCCGCCCACCGATCTAGCCTTCTGGATTTATTATAAATGAGGGTGCCATCTGTCTCACTGTTAGCTTCACTGACAGACGGTCGCCTTGGATCAGTAGCACGGATAAGCTTGAAGAGTTTGCCGGTGTTCCCTGAGGCAAAAGCGGTTTCCATTTCCTTAACTTTCTCCATTAACCAAGCCTCACGATCAGCCTTTAGACTACGTTTCAGTTTCCTACGGATATCTCTCTAGACTTGTTATGTAAACTACCAGAAAGAATGTTCCGTCTGGCTTCTAACAGCTCCAGATTCCTCTAAGATCCAGTGTTTTTTTTCGACTCATGAACCCTCGTGCTACATGCTACAGTACCTGCTTCGTAAATGGCCTGTGAGATGTGGGTCCAACAGCTATTAAGATCTTCAGAGTAAGAGCGATTAAGACAGCTTTCTAAACTAGTTGGGTACTTATGCTTTGCGACGACGATACAGCCAGTTTGTCAACAACCAGTCGTTGCTGTCGGTGGGGTCGTGGCCCAGCAAAAATAAGAACGAAACGACAACGTACTAATGCATGATCCGAATACAAGTATGTGCTCCACTGAAAATTACAGTGCTGAATTGAGTTTGCTTTACTTGCCCAATTTTCAGTCTGTCCTCCTGCTGATAATCTTTCGCGTATTTTCTGGTCAGACTTGTATGCTTTCGGAATTTCTTCTGTCTTTCCTGACGCTGAGCTTGTGCAAATTCACTACATTTATGATTTGTTATAACCTACGGACGAGCAAAATGGTTCTTCCGTTTGACTTGTGTAGGTCACAACTTAACATTCGTTTTATAGCAGGCACTCCAGAACAACCGATGACAAGACGAACTAAACGTGCTCTTTCGCTTCGGAGGGGGAAGGTGCAGCTATGCCGGTGCATTGATAGCGTTGTGACCAGCAAAATACGCTTAGCCTGCAAGTCGTTTATTGCACGAACTCCCGTACAGGTATGTTAAACATGGGACCACGAACACGTACACTCATTTGCACGGCTGACGTGCATTCACACACATTGGGTGGCAGTACGTTGTCATTCGCCCTGGTGGCACTTCTCCCATAGCGCGTACACACTATTCCGATAGTCACTTCTGGTCCGTCGTCTTCCTGGCGTTGGGGCTTGCCCTTTGTTCCCGAATGTCGCTTGTGAGTAGTATACTACTCACAACGAAACTGCCTGTTATACAACAATGTTGCTTGGGGCGAATAAGGAACACATTTTATCATTTTGAAAAGTTGCTTATGATCGTTTGCACCTGTCATTGAGTATCATCTGATTACTGCTGCATTTCTGTACACTGTTTCCGAAAGTTTGTTGTCATTTTTTATAGAGGCATTTTCTTTGTAGTGCATCGCCGCGAACGAGCAAATAGCTGGTTCGTAGGAGCATCTTTGTGCATGTGCCCTGAGGAACTCCTCGTGTCAAGTAGTATGCGCTGTTTTTGTATGAATCGTTTTTTCACAGTTGCGTTGTCTTTTTTCGTGCTTCGCTTTCGTCTCCTTTTATCCTCACGGCATTTACTGCATACGTTCCGTCGACACCAAGCTGCTGGCCGTGTCTTCTCAATGTTTAATCTGCTGTGTTTCGTATGCAATTTAAGGTCGCCCACCGTTAGCAATGTCTTCTTAAACGTTTTTTTCTCATATTGACTCTGTCCCGCGCATCAAATTCAATGCACTCTGTGCTTTCATTGCTCCATAGGGTTAGTGTATAGTCTGATTGTTTCCGTTCCAAAGCCCCTAACATATCAGTTGACACATAACTTGTGTACTCAAAGTTTTGCGTGGTTGATTTTGCGTGGACACCGTATGAAAGTTACTGATGCTCCATCTGACAAGATTTATGGACCCTGTTGGGTAAACAAAATGAGGTTGAAACACTGCGAATCTGTAGACCTTATGTAAGTTAATAGGTTGGAGTTAAGTGATGTCCGTGATCCACCGGTGATCGTTGGTGTGAAATATGTCAGGGTAACATAAGTTGCATTTGTTTGTGCAAAACTGATGAACTAACAGCATAATGAGATTACTTTTGGTGCTTGCGGACTGATCAGGTCAGCTGTCTCGTATAAGCTGGACTTCACATTTGGAACCAGATTGTAGCCTGCTTTATGGTTCTGTTCTCTTTCTCTCCCTCTCTCTCTCTCTCTCTCTCCACAGTGAATTGTCATCTTTGACACCTCATTAGTTACGGCGTCAACTACCGGTTTCAGTTACAGTTGCCTCGTCTGTCTCTATTCAACTTTGATTATCCTAACACTTGCCAGTCGAAGTACGACCGCATGTATCCTTAGTGGTGAAGGTTTTATGTAAATGCTAAGAACCTCACTTAATTACTGCAAACTAATTACCACTTCTGCTGTTTGTGCGCGTCCTACATATACATTGATTTCATGTGTGTGACCTCCGCAAGTTAACGAACTGTTTATATCTCAACATCTATCTTTTCGTCATGCTCATTTACATCAACTGAGCTCTATACATTTGGTTAATCTAATATACTACTGATACATTGTTTTGTCCTTGCGTGACTCCTTATGCCCATGTAGATATTTGGCGACGTATTTCATTGTAATCGTCATCGTTCAACGACCCGCATACTACAAGTGCATTGCATGGTTGAGTATGACATGGGTCACCTGGCTGCGAAGTTTCCATCCCCATTGTAATTTTGTTATGCGGTATTCATTGCACGCTAATCTGGTTTGACGTGCATACGCTTTGCGCAAAGTACTCATTGGATTTTATTGTTTATTCTTTCCCCTCTCTAGGATTTCGCAGTACTCATCTATGTGCTGCTGAATGATCATCACGCCGTGCTCAAACTACTGTCTACTATGAACCAACATCAATTAGCTGCTCGCTATCTAGAAGCATGTTTGCAAACTGGGTCACTCACCTGGTCCGGCGAGTATGGTAAGTGGCTCAGAGCAATCCGCCAGGTCTGATGGACGACGTTGACTCGATGCTTTTGTCTGTTGTTTTTTTGCACAAGTTGTCTACGATCGTTGATGGACTTGATGCGACTGAATAGTGTTTAGGATTTCGACAATAGTATCTATCAACCCACCTGATCTCCTCAATTGATGCAAGCTAACTGGTGCGGTCAACCTTTTTGAACACTGTGTAAGCCTCTTATTTGTTTGTCAAACACAAAGTAGGTCCCACTGAGCATCACCAGCCCAATTTCTTCTCAATGTAGTTTTTTGTTTCGGCATGCGTTTCGTTGTCCCGGTCACAACCTCGTCGATGACATTGTAAGCGGACACATCTTGTCAATGAGCTGCTTGCGATACCTTGAACGGCTTATCAATTCGTCTCGTCTGATGGCCGTATATTTGACTTTAAAGGTAACGGGTACATATAAACTAATCTCAATTACAACAATAAATCAGTGGTTCATTCCGACACCTAACTGCCACATATTCATGGAGAGGCAAAGAGGATGTAACTAGGATACAAAATAAAGGGAAAGATGGGACCTCATTGCTGATCACCGCAAACATTGCACATCAGGATGCTCATTTCATGAAGATAAACAGTCAGAAAACAAATGTAGACAAGGCGTTTTGGGCAACACAGCTTACTACGACGCGTCATTAGTTGCACATGTTTCACGCACTACTAAACCAAACCACCGCAGCCCTCACGTCACTGGACCCGATCAGCCGCCATTTATTCCAACGTCTCTAGCTACCTTGTCTTCGAGTCGTGAAGGCCTTAATCCGATAAGAGAGCCCGATCTGTGATATTAACTGACTGGTAACTGTCTTCACTTCCCCATACCAACCCATCATTTGTGCATCTTGCGCCAGTCGTCTGCAACATCAGTGAAGCTACCAATTGACATTTCCAGTGCACAACCTAACCATGTCAGTCTGGACGCTTTCCAGGGTAGAGCGAATGAACACGTTTGATGTTTGCTATCAAATATTGGCTTTCTAATCTCATCCTTGCTTACTCGTTGGTGTCTCCCGGTGTGAACAGTTGAACTCAGATATAAACGGGTGAACATTTGCAGACGGATAACGTCTACTCTGAATGACAAAATTTCACAACCGTAGAGTAACAGTGCTCTCGCAGCCACCGTATGAATGCGCCTCTTGACTTTCTCAGTGATGTCCCTCTGTTGCTAGGCATGTTCTAGGATATATATAAGCTTTTATTTCATTTCTGCCGCTGCCGTTACAGCTTTCTGGGTACACGAACCGGTGAGCGACCACCATAACTCTATTACCTAGCATAATCACGATAGTTCCGCAGGACTTCTCACTTTGAGGTTACAAAACGCATCCAGAGGTATTTGACAGAGCACGAGATGTCATCTAACATTGTCTGTGTTGCCTGTTAAATGACAGCAATATTTTGTCGTTAGCCTAGTCAAGGTCAATCAGTCTTTCACCAGACAGGAGGTTCATTCTGTGGTTGTCGTGATCATTCTTCCATTATTTTCCCTGATGGAATTGATCAAAATGAATGAAAGTAGTCGACTTCAGTATACGTTATCTTTTGGACAGAAACTATTAGACAGTTCACCGTAAATCTCAATCTGAATAGGACTGAAAAGATAATTGTGTGCGCACATACTTGTTCGGTACACCTCTGTGTTCATCCGACTCTGAAAATTTAGATCAATCCATTGAGTCAAATTCACTTTGAAGTTGTTAGCCGGTACTGTGCACGGCGTTGTTCCAGAATTTGGCGAACGTTGTAAATGTGATCTGTACATCTTTCTCCAAAGCAAAACTCGACTCGTTCTTCCTTAGTATCTGCCCCCTGAGGTGCAGTGAGTCGACAACGTTTAGTGGGTACCGGAACCTCAGGCGATCTACTCTATCGCAGGCAAGCGCTCTCAGTGGTTCACATTAGTCGAAGCTACTGAGCGAAAACCTCCATTAATGCTTCACCATCATCTTTGGCAGTGCTGATACAAGGTTCTCGGGGCCAGCAACATTGTTGTGTTTGAAAAACCAAAATGCAATAACGGACCTCGATTTTGATAGTTGACTTTAGATGTGCCGATCAGGTCATTGCATCGCATATTTGTTGTGATAACGCGGATAGGCAGGATGTTAGCCGTTCAGCCCTAGTGGTATAACCCTCTGACATTTTTATGGGTGGATGTACCATTTTCCTCGCTGGTAAGTTGGCCGACAGGTGAACGTCCTTGGTCTGTGCTATGGTAAGCTTGAAGAATCTGCTAGTGTTCCTTGAAACGTGTGGTTTTGATCTTATCAATTTGGGTGAACCAGCCTTTAGGATCGGTGACCAGGCTATACTTGACCTTCTTGCAGATGTTCCACCTTAACTTATGTGAACTGCCACGGGGACTTCCGTCTGGCATTTAACAAATCTGGAAGCCTTTCTGGGGCCTGTTTTTTTGTTCAATTTGTGACCGACTACGCCGCACACTGTAGTACCTGAATCCTAAATGACCTGTAAGATTCGAATCCGGCGCCTGTTAAGATCTTTGGGGCTAAAACTGCTGAACTTACGTCCTAGACTGCTTTGGGTTGCGGTCGTCCTACCGAATTTCTCGACAATCAGCCGTTGTGGTCGGTGGGATTGCGACCAAACGAGTTTGAGGACTAAACGACAACGTATCAGCGCATATTCTTTATCTAAATATAGGCCCTAGTAAGAACGGCACCTCTTAATTTAACCACTTCACCCGAGTAAACGGGTAGTCCAGCTCAACGTCACCGGCCGCGTCCCCGAGCTGCGGAGTGGGTTTCAAGTGAGGATGGGGTTAGTCCGTCGAATAGGACAGTCGTGGACAGTGAGCAATAGTACTACCAGAGCGTGGTAAATTCATGGTTGCCAACCGGGCCTCTTATAAAAAGTCACATAACTTCTTTGACATAGCACACGTTGCCTTGTTACAGGAGGATTTCAGATGTCTCGACAGGAGCACATGGGCTACCGGACAACATGCCCTCCTTCTGGCATGCTGTCCGTATGCCGTACAGGCATCTCCAGTTTACTCTAATCCTGGGGAAGGCGTACGAATCACCTCGTGATCACCGGCTCCAACGGCTATGCAAGATATGCCAAATACTTTTCATCGATTGACCATATTCGAAAGGCGTATGAACCAAATTGGTCATCGACCTCCAGTAAATAAGGCAGACGTCGCAACGGCCTTGGTGGTCTTGGACTCCCCGACCGGGCAGATCTACTGCGCCACATCCGTCCTCCTTGGTGAATCTTCGAACTGCTATACTGCTCCTGTCGCAACTTCGTGCGGAGTGCATTGGGCAACTTGGATGGTTAAACTCCATCCGAAGAGGGGACGAACCGAATCACTACTGGTCACCTGTCCGCAGTGGACTGCGAACCCTATGCTTCGCCCTGCTGCCTTGTGAGTTGGGTTTATTGTGAACCAAAAGCTTCAAATGCGGTCCCTCAAACCAATCCCTTTCTTTGTCCCGGGTAACCCAAAGCTACTCTGCCACAATAATTGTGATCCTCTGGAACTATTGATTGTGGATTTTGTCTTATGTTTCTATCCTGTGGTCGAGATGTCCGCAGCCGTCCTTCCTCCAATGTCACATTGTACCGCACCAAACCACCCAGCCTCACTATTCCCTCCTTTGTTATGTAACTCCTCAGTTAGTGCTACTTACACTTTCCGTCAGCCCACATTAAGTGGACTGATCGCGTGAGCAATACGGCAGTTCGCCGGCGCGTATTCCGGAACGCTCGGGATGCGCGATCAGTTGGTCAACTACTCACGTTGCACAGCCTGCGATGGTTAGGTCACGTACTCCGTATGCCAGCTGAGCGTTTACCGTACCGGGCATTATATACTGAGACCACCAACAGTTGGGTGAAACCACGTGGTGGTCAAGCAACAACGTGGTCACGAAATATGAAGACCCTGACTGCTCCACTGAGCAAAGTGGGTAGGTGTCGCCTGCCTGGATGGGGTCCTCGTGATCACTCAAACCGCTGGTTGGAGACGCTATCCGAGATGGCGGTGTGTCGCAGTCAATGGCGTACCTGCATCCATACCATTTCTAGTTCTTTCGCTTAGTGTTATTATTAGTATTATTATTACATCACCTTCCGAGTGACGTTTCTTTTTCGAGGATATTCTACGTCACTGTTGAGGTGAGCAGCTGCCAGAGCCACGGTACATTGAGGTCAGACTCATGACTGTTATAATGATTGCAGTGGCTGGACATATGTAAGGCCTGCAGTGCGTGAATGTGGTACTGCCTCCTGCGGTGCTATTTCTCATTCAGCTACTAACCGCTGAGGTTCTATGCGATCACTAGAATTGCTTGACGCTCCGCTGAACTTTCATGCGACAGCTAATGCAATTTAATCCGCAAAGCTACTCGCTGGAGGCTCCAGAAGCAACTACGAGAGGATCGCGAGGTTTGGTGGACACAACGCGATATCGAGATGGAACAAGTGGCTGCTACCGGGAACCCTAGAGAACCATCCCCATCTCATCCGCACAACAGGTGGCAGGAAGCCAAATGTGAATTAGATAATCTGCGAAGCCAGTAGTGAGAGTATCCATAACCTGCAACGAAGTTTAAGAAGCTGGACCAGTTATTTCCAATTGGTCATCTGCACCGTTAACTGTACGTTCGAACTTTGTGTGTGCTCATTCGTTATGTTGACGTTTCTCCGGACTCGGAAGAGGAAGTCTCACTTGAGGTCAAGTTGCTGGGACGTCACAACGCACCTGGCACAAAAAGACTTCCTCCCGCCATTTTTATAGATGGAGACCCCTGTAGCGCTTTAACAGATTGCGAATATAATGGCATGGTGATGTTCCCAGGTGCCAGATTTTGAGACCCGCAGTATACTGACGACATTGCTCTAATCCATGAGAGCTCACCGGGAGTCTAGAATATTTTGGGCTGGTTAGCAGCCTCAATTTCTCAGTTTGATATGACTTCTGTAGCTTTTAGGTGCGTAGTGTTGTAGCAAGATTAACAGGACTTTGCATCTGTTCTGGGTGGTTAACTGTTGGATGTAGTTGATCTACATCAGCTTTGATGAAATGTCCGACGAGATTACAGGTCGTGTAGCCGCAGCTCGGATAGTTTACAGCATTGGTTTTCGCTATCATGATGCCACTCAGTCTGTGGAAGGCCGAATACATAATTCCACTGTGTGGGCGATCTTTTCGTACGGTAACGAAAGGTGACTCGTCACCTGCGGATGATGTTTACAGCCTGTCTGTTTTCGACGACCACCGTTTTCGAAGCATTAACAGCTTGTGATTGAAACCTTGTGCCAGTAGTGACGGAGTTCAGCGACGTGTCTTCGGGACGGACGGATTCTGTTGTTCTCTGTGCATACTACTCTCATCTCATAGGTTTCGTTGACCTGGCCATATTCTAGAAACGCCAGCTGACCGCTTGCCACATTGTGCTTTGTTTGTGAATGATGGATTACATTGGGAGCGGCATCCTAATAACTAGCGTGTGACTTGCATTCGGAGTATAAATTCACTTTTCTGATTTCGTGGTTGGGATGTAAAGGCTGACAAACATCTTTGGTTGAGAACGCAGTCTGATTCGACGAATAGAAGTCAGTGGTTCTCGTGTTGCAAATCTTTGTGTACGTGTGTTCTAACCTTACCGACCGTGCTAAATCAACACGGGGCGTAAGAACATACAATGGATTTCTGCACGTCAATACGGGACCAAAACGAATGTCTTGTTAACCAAAAATGTGCCCAGTCTGACAGTCAACCAGTCAAAAAGTAGAAACCTATTGATCCGATTTGGCCAGACCACCAACGGCCTGGCAAGACAAACAAGTGTAAACGGGTGATTGGGTAAAAGTACATCAGCCATCTGCAACAATAAGGACCCATCTGCAACAACCTAGT
The DNA here is from genome assembly GCA_014220965.1 of Paragonimus kellicotti. Taxonomy (NCBI): domain Eukaryota; kingdom Metazoa; phylum Platyhelminthes; class Trematoda; order Plagiorchiida; family Troglotrematidae; genus Paragonimus; species Paragonimus kellicotti. Next base: position 26,659 of record LOND01001384.1, on the reverse strand, counting down.
GACCTTTATGCTTCAGGATGTGAAAATTTGAAGCTTTTTCGATAATTCGCGTTTTTGGTCCGACCGGTGGACGGTGGAAACCGGAACCCATGACAGTGTTGCTGTGGTTATCTCTGCTTTTTTATCTGTAGGATAGTTACTCGAAATGGGTAACAGGATGGACCTGAGGTCTATGTGGAGTATGCCAGTGGAATATAAATCTCCCGTAGCCTATTTTTTTCGATGCACCATTCTTTATACAATAGATAGTGCGACCCGGTTTATCCTGAGAGACGACCGATGCAGTATGGTATTAGTAATGTTACGAATGTTGACGGCCGCGTGTGGGCTGAATTGCTACCGGAGATAGACAGAAGAATGGCCGTAGTTCTCAACCGAAGCCTTCAGCTCGAAAGGTTGCAGCGGGGTGGACGGCTGGAGACTAGAGCTTATACCGTTTTTCCGGTACTGGTGGCCAGTCTCCTTCTTCGCCTCATCCTAGCTGACCAGAAAATTCTAGTTCATCGTACCCCTGCCTGTTGGCTTGCCTGGAATGAGTGATTTTTGTGTGATCTTCACACCGTCCAGTGTACCATTATCAGGTCATTAGGATGTACAATTCATCACAGCGCGTCAAGGTCTAGTCTCTTCCTGACGGATAAACCAAAACTTGTTTTTTTGTTTTATGCCAAAGAATTCTGTGAAACCCTCGCTTACGCTTGTGTCAGTTTGCCTGTTACCAGTGCTCAATTTCGTTTTTAGGTCATCCGAACCTCGGTATATTTTTTGTGGACGTCCACTTTGCCTACTGGGTGATACTACTTATGTAGCTTGGCTACTCGCGTTTATTTTAGTGCATCCCGTAACACAGTTTGACCACGGACCATAGTCTGCCTTATCAGGTATTTGTTTGGGTTTGTAGAATGTCATGCTTTTGGATACGTCTTCACGTGCAATCTACATCGTGCGTGCACGTTATGTACCTTTCTTTCACTCAGCACTGCCGTTTATTTCAAATTCCCACAGATGATTTATATTGCACGGTCTTCTTGGAGTTCTCAAAAATCCTAACCAAACTGGACCATTACGACTCGGCCAACTACTATTGCAATTTGGCGGGCAAGCTTGGATGTGAGCTGAAAAACGAAATCGATTTCCTACTGGCATAATTTTCTTGTTAACTTTCAATTTTTGGACAACATTTTTCCGAGGATTTCTATCATATTGACTTCATTTATTCACACCTTCTGTGATATTCACATGCTGATATGTTTGACAAACTTCGCTTTGTTTTTATGTGTCTTTAATCTCTTATAACAAAACATGTTTTTTTCATCATGATCGGGTGCTAAGGGGCTATGTCCGGTTTTTAAAGTTGAATACAATATGTGTATCCTCACAACAAGAGTAAGTTGGTCATGTATATATGCCAACTTTGCACAGGGTCTATTCAAAATCAGTTTGTTAAAATGTCCGCAAAGTTATGGTGCCCTCCTGTTGAACAGCTTCCTATCCGCTTTCGATACTCTCATTAAACAACGTCCGTGTGTATGTGCGCCTATTGAAACATTCGAAGTACCTAGTTTGTTACTGAGGTCTAAGGCCCACAACTTAAGTGTTCTCGGTTGCCGTTTGTACTTTTTCTGCAATATGGATGTAAATAGTCGCACACTTCGTGCATAAAGTTTGATCGAAATCCCTGTAGAATAGAGAATTTCAAAAAATGAGCTCTGCTATGCTGCATATCAAGTTAAGGTGGTTTTACGTTCAAAATGCAGACGTCCTCCTGAAACGAGAGTTGTTTTTCTGTCCTACTTCGCGCGTTCATATCGTATTTTAAAAACTAGTGCACACACCTTTTACATCGAAGTTGTCTGTACGTGTGGACATTTCGGTATCACCCGCATTATATGTGATTGACTCTCTAGTTCATTTTTGTAGACTATTTTCTTTCAGATATGTATATTCCGTACAACACAATGCACAATATTGACTCAAAGATTGACCGAAATTTTTTCGTTTTGTGGGCAGCTATACTGAAGACATGCCTGAATTTATTTTCGTTGTGTCTCAAACCACTTCAACGAAGCCTGATTTTGTATTCCACAAGTATTTTGCTAGAGTGCTCTAAGCACTATATATATATATATATATATATATATATAAATATATATATTATATATATATATATGATCCAATTTACGTCTAATGTATTCTTTGGCTGTGTGCCGTGCGTGCATGGCCTATTAATCAATGATGGCCAGTGGTCTCATCGCAATGTTATATCGTCACGTCGCCATGACCTTCCGTGCCTGTATCCTTTGCATGTCCTGCGCCGGAATTCGCGCTGCGCGACTGTCACCCATAAACTTTTCGGACGCCCATCCGCATCGCACTCATCAAGGCAGTCCGGTACGAGTCTGTGTTCTTCCCTAATCTGAGGTTAATGTTACGGTACGAAAGACTTAATTTGATGACTTCATGGTTTCTAGCCACCAATATTTCATTTACCTGATGTCCATATTACCAACCACTTCTGGGTGTGTTCCCCAGTCATCCGACGGACTTGTTCAAGCCGATAAAGATGGTTGAGCATCAGCATGGGTGTAAGACCGTCCGTCTCTGCTAGACGAAGTACCACAGTACTGGGTGCCTTGTTCGAACGTGCGTTAAACATTCCAAATGGAAACGGTTCAGATACTTCACCTTCCGCTGCTGCCATGTCCAGCTTTCGTTGTCGTACACCACCGCGGACAATATCACCGCGCTGTAGATAAGCAGCTTGGTTATCATTTTCGGGCTGCAGTTCTCCCAGACGCGTCTTTCAAGACATGCTTAAGCAATGCTAGTCTTTACCTCGCAACTCACGGTGTCAGCAGGTTGATGCCCAGATTAAGGGAGTTTGCACAGCTGTTTACATTGCCGATATTCATTCGGTTTCTAGGCATGGGCACAGCAACTTCGCTTGGAGAAGACAGATAAGAGTGAAGTGCCTCACTTTTGTTTGATTTTCAAAGTAAAACTTGGCTGCCGCCCTAGTTTATGCAGTCCTTCATTGAGGTCCAGCAGCTATACACTGTAACCCCCTTTCAAGGAAAGCTCTGCCACAATAGCCCGCGAGAATAGCATACAATGTGGAACTCGGAAATGGCCAAGAGCTCTTATGCTTGTCACTCTTTGTGATCTAGGTATAATAGTTCGTCCCATCCGATACCACTCCTGCACAACTACTGAATCAAACGTTTTCCCAGCAGTAGACACGGTGAGATAACGCTCAAAGGGACTTTTAGCGAAGGGGTACAAGATGGCATCCCTCTCCTAGCCTTCGATCTGTTTGGAGGCTGGAAACTCGGGCGAACCAGTCGTTTCATTGGGTACCGAGAGCACGTTGTGATGCAGTGATCTATCTGCAATATCTACCATGGATAATGAGCTCTATGAAATTGGTATTGATGCTAGGACCTCACGGTCATTCAAAACTCAGTTTCTCAGTCGAAGCCTTCCATTGCAAACATGTCACTAAACCCCTTTTACAGAATGTTTGGCTGCCTCAAAGTTAGAATCCGAGATTTAACAATCATCAATAGCTTCTCTCACATGACCCCGGCAGGAGCGCAACAAGTACACCCTTTGTTGGCCCTCGTCTGCCACCCTCCCATCAACTTAACATTCAAGTTGCCCAATGAACTCAACATTTTACGTGGTCATCATCAAAGGGGTACAGTTCAAAATAGGGACGTCAAGACTAACGGCCCTTGACAAAAAATTATACAACGGATGGTCCGGGATGAGATGCTCGTCAAAGTGCACTGGTTTCACTTCTTGAACTAGCCTTACGCTGTTATCCCCCAAATACTACTTCACTTGTGCATCCCGGCCACCTGCATGCTCCCGTTCGATGTCAACGCCAGCATGTACTTCCTCGTCTTCAGTTAGGTCGTGCAACACTAGTTTCCGCAACATTCATTCTAGCCTGTCCCATTTTGCGTTCTAATGTAATTTTCGTTGACTTCCCGCTTCTTAAGCTCAGCTGGCAACAACGTATATGTAGACTGCAAACTCTAGGCTGCTTATGGATCTGCCATTAACATACGAGCCAGAAACTGAAGCGACATCTAAAAAACAGCGTACTTGCCTGTGATTCGGAATCTTCCTTGGGTTCGGAATCCCTTGATGTCAGCAAAAATTCCAAATTACGTCACAGTAGGTACCGTAACGATCCACGTCTGATCGTTGGGTCGGAAAACGGATTCCCATATTGAAGGCAAGATTGGACCAATGTACTTCTACGATATTGTTAAAGGAATGCACAAATAATTACAATAACCAGACCTCGATTGTCGACGATGATGATCTCAATCAAGAAAATCAATGGGTTTCGAACGAAGCTGGCAAGGTCGAAGGTGAACGTTCACGCGGTTAGAGCAGGGCAGAAATCGCTAACCGCGCCTTAGACGATTATTGTCCATTCCTGTCCTGGCCTGTTCGCACGACTGTTCACCTTCGACCTTGTCGGCTTCTTTCGAAACTCATTGATTTTCTTGAGTGTGACCATCATCGTAGACAGTTGCGGTCTGGTTATTGTAATTATTGATGCATTTCTTTAATAGTACCGTAGAAATTGTTGGGTCCAATCTTGTTTTCATTTTGGGGATCCGTTTTGGGCTACGCGTAACTCAACGATCAGACGTGGATCGTTACATTCAATTTACCCAGATAGGGCGCTATCGTCTGTTAACAGTGGCATTCGAACGGTGAGGTTACTTTGCAAGCTTGGAACAACGAAACCCCAAGTAGTCAGCTGGTGATCGTTTGTACCGTATTTTTTGTGAACAGCATCCCCCGAATTTCGAAAGACACCTGTTAATATCGCAGACGAATCAAAGCTAACTGAGGTTAGGATTGAGGCACAATCAATCCTACTTTACGCTAGTGACAATTTCGAGATCGGCGGTTGATCCGCATGTAGCATTCCAATTTACTTGGACTTACCTGGACATCTAAACGCACTAAGTACAGCTTACAGTGCTTTGTAACGCATAAACCCACGCTGACAAAATCCGCAGAGAGCATATAAGGCTGGTCAATTTCACGGCCCCCTTCCTGGAGCCGGCGAGCAGCGGACAGCATGTCATTTGCACTGGGGAATCCACACTGCTGCTGAGCAACGTTCTCCAGGATTTCTTCGTCAAACCTACTCCAAATTAGTCTGCCGAACACTTCATACACGCTCACGAGGCACATCCACGTGTTTGCAGTCTCATCGTGAGACGAGACATACACTAACAACGCGCGTATATCACGGAACTGACTACATCAAACTCATTAACTTGACAACCGCTTTAGTGACATCTCCATTGACCCTGCCAGGGTCGAAGTAACGCGTATAATCTGAGCAGTGTAATGCTTATTGTATCTCAAGTGCAGCGAATTGTAAACGTGTCAAAATGGTAAACAAAAAACTTGCAGCAACTCGCCATGCCGTTTTTCAGGACTTAGAAACTGGTAAGTTATGCTAGACGGTGATTTGAGTGGAATTCACCAGATATGCACATTAAGGTTACCAAAATCCGCGGGTCAAACAAAAAACGAAATCGATCGATCACTGAGTTTTCTTCCTAACTTTCGTCCAGCTAGGCACGATCAGTTCATCATGTGACTCGTCCCACTTCTAGCCATACGTTGCGACGCGTACGCAATCCATGTTCATCAGGATTTAAGCATGTCTGGCTTTCGATACACTTTTAACTTTGCATTATTAACGATGAATACTGGCGAAAATTTTTGCAAGCTGTTTGCATACTGTTCGCAAGGAAGGATGGGATTTGGATAACAGTATTAAACGTTGACACAAAAACTGTATCCGTGAGTGTCACGCTCCTAGGAACGTAGTAATGCCAGAAGTNTGAACAGCTTCCTATCCGCTTTCGATACTCTCATTAAACAACGTCCGTGTGTATGTGCGCCTATTGAAACATTCGAAGTACCTAGTTTGTTACTGAGGTCTAAGGCCCACAACTTAAGTGTTCTCGGTTGCCGTTTGTACTTTTTCTGCAATATGGATGTAAATAGTCGCACACTTCGTGCATAAAGTTTGATCGAAATCCCTGTAGAATAGAGAATTTCAAAAAATGAGCTCTGCTATGCTGCATATCAAGTTAAGGTGGTTTTACGTTCAAAATGCAGACGTCCTCCTGAAACGAGAGTTGTTTTTCTGTCCTACTTCGCGCGTTCATATCGTATTTTAAAAACTAGTGCACACACCTTTTACATCGAAGTTGTCTGTACGTGTGGACATTTCGGTATCACCCGCATTATATGTGATTGACTCTCTAGTTCATTTTTGTAGACTATTTTCTTTCAGATATGTATATTCCGTACAACACAATGCACAATATTGACTCAAAGATTGACCGAAATTTTGTTCGTTTTGTGGGCAGCTATACTGAACACATGCCTGAATTTATTTTCGTTGTGTCTCAAACCACTTCAACGAAGCCTGATTTGTATTCCACAAGTAATTTGCTAGAGTGCTCTAAGCACTATATATACTGTCTCTTATACACATCTAGATGTGTATATATAATGATCCAATTTACGTCTAATGTATTCTTTGGCTGTGTGCCGTGCGTGCATGGCCTATTAATCAATGATGGCCAGTGGTCTCATCGCAATGTTATATCGTCACGTCGCCATGACCTTCCGTGCCTGTATCCTTTGCATGTCCTGCGCCGGAATTCGCGCTGCGCGACTGTCACCCATAAACTTTTCGGACGCCCATCCGCATCGCACTCATCAAGGCAGTCCGGTACGAGTCTGTGTTCTTCCCTAATCTGAGGTTAATGTTACGGTACGAAAGACTTAATTTGATGACTTCATGGTTTCTAGCCACCAATATTTCATTTACCTGATGTCCATATTACCAACCACTTCTGGGTGTGTTCCCCAGTCATCCGACGGACTTGTTCAAGCCGATAAAGATGGTTGAGCATCAGCATGGGTGTAAGACCGTCCGTCTCTGCTAGACGAAGTACCACAGTACTGGGTGCCTTGTTCGAACGTGCGTTAAACATTCCAAATGGAAACGGTTCAGATACTTCACCTTCCGCTGCTGCCATGTCCAGCTTTCGTTGTCGTACACCACCGCGGACAATATCACCGCGCTGTAGATAAGCAGCTTGGTTATCATTTTCGGGCTGCAGTTCTCCCAGACGCGTCTTTCAAGACATGCTTAAGCAATGCTAGTCTTTACCTCGCAACTCACGGTGTCAGCAGGTTGATGCCCAGATTAAGGGAGTTTGCACAGCTGTTTACATTGCCGATATTCATTCGGTTTCTAGGCATGGGCACAGCAACTTCGCTTGGAGAAGACAGATAAGAGTGAAGTGCCTCACTTTTGTTTTGATTTTCAAAGTAAACTTGGCTGCCGCCCTAGTTTATGCAGTCCTTCATTGAGGTCCAGCAGCTATACACTGTAACCCCCTTTCAAGGAAAGCTCTGCCACAATAGCCCGCGAGAATAGCATACAATGTGGAACTCGGAAATGGCCAAGAGCTCTTATGCTTGTCACTCTTTGTGATCTAGGTATAATAGTTCGTCCCATCCGATACCACTCCTGCACAACTACTGAATCAAACGTTTTCCCAGCAGTAGACACGGTGAGATAACGCTCAAAGGGACTTTTAGCGAAGGGGTACAAGATGGCATCCCTCTCCTAGCCTTCGATCTGTTTGGAGGCTGGAAACTCGGGCGAACCAGTCGTTTCATTGGGTACCGAGAGCACGTTGTGATGCAGTGATCTATCTGCAATATCTACCATGGATAATGAGCTCTATGAAATTGGTATTGATGCTAGGACCTCACGGTCATTCAAAACTCAGTTTCTCAGTCGAAGCCTTCCATTGCAAACATGTCACTAAACCCCTTTTACAGAATGTTTGGCTGCCTCAAAGTTAGAATCCGAGATTTAACAATCATCAATAGCTTCTCTCACATGACCCCGGCAGGAGCGCAACAAGTACACCCTTTGTTGGCCCTCGTCTGCCACCCTCCCATCAACTTAACATTCAAGTTGCCCAATGAACTCAACATTTTACGTGGTCATCATCAAGGGGTACAGTTC
>LOND01001383.1:54412-67966 GCA_014220965.1 Paragonimus kellicotti | reverse complement strand
CTTTTTCGAATACGCTATTGAAGTCACGATTGCTAGTGTTGATTGCTCAAGTGTTTACCTCTAAGTTTTTGCAATGAGGATCCTTTTTTATGAAAACAGTAACGGTGACAATGGCATCTTCGCGGAAATTTTTAAAAATCCATTTTCGTTCACCGTGCTCACGAATCACGCAAATTGGTTGACGCTTGTACGTGGGAACTCATTAATGGAGTCTTAATTATGGTTTTCTCCTATTATTAACTGACACTTGCGTAAATTGTTTGATTTATCCGACTAACTTCTCTTGGCTGAATGATTGGATTATCCTAGCTGTTTGACTACGACATACGATTTATGCAGCCAATCAGCATTTGGTTCACGTGTTTGTTTGTTTTGTTTGTCGTCCATGTGACCGATCATGTTTTCATTGGTTGTTTTGCCTGTTTGTATGAAACTGTTCCGGATAGGCAGTGTGCATGACCATTCTTCTTTCTGTTTGCATCCGTTTAGTTGCCTTTTTTCAGACCACTGCACGTTGTACATATGTCGGATTCCCATGGATCGGATGGCTCGTCTGTGCTCCGTCCAGAAGCGCTTAATTCCCACTATCCAGCACCTACTACTGTGAACCTTCCTGCCTCTACGGGTGAGCCCCGCGGCCAACGTCGACTTCACCAGCATTGTCCGGCAGCTGTTGAACCGTTGCCTGTGCCAGATAAACCGGCGCGCAAGGTTAGTTTCTCCGACTACGTGATCACCAGCAGTCGAGTGGAGAAACAGCCTAGGTTCTCCGAATCACCAGAGCGATTCTGTGAGAAAGTTAATGTGGTAGTGGACCGACGATGTGACAGTCCGGTGAATGAGGCCGGACATAATATAGTGGTTCGTCTGGTGGAAAGTAGAGATGAAGAAGTCATCGTAGACAGTCCGTTTGTGAATGTCTCGTTACCTGTGTACGAAGTCAAATTAGGCATGCTGAAACAAGCGACTATCTATCATATGGAATTCACTGTTCCAGACCATTTGCCTGCGGGTGATTTGGAGTTGCTTCGATATGTTGTGGATGCGCCTGGACATGTGAGCGCCGCGGTCAATGTGGGTGCCAACTTTGAGCTGCTCAGTTGTGAATCGGCCGAAGATGGGACTGGTAAGTGTCCTGTACTCTGCTTCACTTTTCTTTTACTATTTCGATCGACCCGTTAACTTCTTCACCGTTTGCTTTTAGTCCACAAATATCTGAGTAGCATTCACGGTAGTGAACCATTGGTATATTCGTATGTATGATGCTCATAGTCTTTCATCGGGACCGTGGTGTACATTCTTTTCGATATTGAACCTGTCGATTCTTGCCGCTTCCACGCATTCGACTACCATATATCTTTTGCTATTATTTCAATAGTCTATCAACTCATTCCGTATTAATATTTCTAGGTCTCAAGACCTACAAGGCATTGTATATACGATCTATCATCAAACTATCAGTAGGGATTATTTTTGCACCAGTCTTCAGTTTGTAGCCTATAATGATGTTTTTTGTTGTGTTCACAGTCATTTCAAAAGTGGTCGTAACAACACTATAAGGAAACTTCACAGACTATTTAAAACTGATATACCATGAAGTTTGGTAATGCACCTTAACGGGCACACTTGCCAGAAGGGTCACATTACTGACTACTTTCGGGTATTAATAATTCTGTCAGAACGATCGCGAACTATCATGTCGTGCAACAAACATCCATTTCTACATTGGACAGTACAATATTTCCATTGCATATATTGGCCTACTCATTATTTGGTCGGGCTTTCGACGGTCCTGTCACAGTACCACCACCAACTGTGAAGTTTCTCCCCCGTTATGTAAACAGTTCATTACTTAGTGATCCTTCTTTCATTTTACCTTCCAACATGCAGCGGGAAGCGACCTCATATGCCGCGCTTGACGAATGTACTGACCGTTATATTGGTACACGAAACACCAGAGTGATGCCACTGTATGAGCGACACCAACCCTCATTTGCCGCTCGAACAACCACCACCTTCAGTATGTGAAAACTCACGCGGTTTGGTCAAGAGGCAGTGCTCGCACATATGCTAGGCACCCTGAACGATATTCGCTGCCTTCCTAAATTATCTACCCAGATTCCACCACGATGTTACAGCCTCTGCTAGTTGACATTGCGTACATATTTTGCGCTTGTGTACAGACTCCACAGCCGAAGTCACTGGTCAGCCTGAAATTACGGCTGCTGTATGCACTGCGCAGAGAAGATGTTGCTTGACTCCATTGTCATCAACAGCTGCCCTTCCGCTATCAGAGTAGCATGCTTGTCCAGAGCATCGATAAGTAACCGGAACCAACAGCATGTTTTTTTAATTGATGCTTGTGCTCCCACTGACCGAGTTCGGTCACAAATTCGAATTTTCTCGTGATTGTCAAAAACGATGACAGACTTGATTGCTCGGTTTATTGGTTTGGGTTTTCGGTTGTTCGTCAAGGTTGTCATTTAACTAAATTTCAGGCTCGACTAACCACCGAACACCCAATGAATTTTTCATCTGTTCTCCAACTTTCTATATTTTATATGACTTATACACGGTAACACCGGCTAAAGACCTAAATGCTTTTGCAGGCAGGCTGAGTGCTGACTTTCGTGGACGGAATTTTTATCGTGCTTATCGATCAGACAAGGTGAACTAGTTCTACAACCTTCCATCCGTAACAGTCTGTTTGTAACTGGCCTCGATTTCGAGTGTCCTAGGAGTCGATGCGTCATCCAGTAATCTCATTAACAGGGTCAATCGTGCGCTCATGTTCGTCATGTTGCGGTCTGCTATCGTTGGTGTGGTTGCTTCGAGGGCTGTACATCTCCTTTGTAGAGTCGGATTACACACCATTATGTATCCTGCCGATTTAATAAGGAAAACACTCACGAAAGTGAGTTGTGCTTATTATCTTGTTGCAGTGTGCGTATACGCTCCAGCCAGATGTACTTTTTAAGATTAAAACCACACACCGTGAGCTTTTCTACATAATCCTCACAAGTTCCTTAAAATTAAAAGGTGGTTCGATGAACAGTGTTTTGGGTGATCGTTATCGGGCCAGTTGCAAAGTCACTGTGCCGCAAAAGTCAGCTACATTTTGTCCCATTATTACGTCGAACAGATTTTGGGTAAAGAGTTACGTAAGCCTCCGTTAGCTTAGCAGCTGCTATGATAGAAGTCTGTATATGGTGAACACATTAAGTGGACTGATCGCGTGAGCAATTTGGCAGTTCGCTGGCGCGTATTCCCGAACGCTCGTACGCGCGATCAATTGGTCAACTACTCACGTTGCACAGCCTGCGATGGTTAGGTCACGTACTCCGTATGCCAGCTGAGCGTTTACCGTACCGGGCATTATATACTGAGACCACCAACAGTTGGGTGAAACCACATGGTGGTCAAGCAACAACGTGGTCACGAAATATGAAAACCCTGACTGCTCCACTGAGTAAAGTGGGTAGGTATCGCCTGCCTGGATGTTGCCTTGCTGATGACGCCTTACTTTCACTTACAGCTCGGTTGTTTGTTTGCAAGGTGTAGGCGCCTTGATGTTGTATGTTGAATATAGACGTAGCTATTTTTAGTAGTTAGGTCCACTTCCCCTCCCCTCCTCTTTTTTCTTTCTTCCTATATAAGTTTCTTTTTTCCTCTTGTTCTTCTCCGTGGTTGTGTGGCAGTTGAGCATCAGTGTGAACCACTGATGTATTGCTGTCTATGATTATGTATCGTCTGCCTGGATGGGGTCCTCGTGATCACTCAAACCGCTGGTTAGAGACGCTATCCGAGATGGCGGCGTGTCGCAGTCAATGGCGTACCTGCATCCATACCATTTCTAGTTCTTTCGCTTAGACTTCTTTTAATACTTTCAATCTTCTTAGTAACGTCGTCGTCTAGGATATTCCACGTCATTGTTGAGGTGAGACGGCAGCCCGAGCCACAGTACCTTTTGGTCAGGCTCATGGCTGCTATGATGATGATGTAATCGACCAAATCAACAACGTTTCCTACTCACCCGCTCCATACCATTCATGACATTAATATTCTGTTTTTCGCATATGCAAGCGTGAAGGGCAAATAGCTAAAAGTAAGGGTGTTATTGCTTCTGATTTTCGGCTACGTGCTAAATAGTTAGAACTGGCTTATGTCTAGGCAGTCCGATCGATGAATAACTGAAAAACCTTGGGACATGTTATTGACAAATTAATATTTGTATCTGAATGTAGTTAATGTATGGATTCTCATAAAGGTTGCCAATGACCACTGTGAGTTGAGTTCGACCCTGCGGTGAAATTTTAGTGGAAGTTTTTTCCGATAATTAATACATGTTGGGCATGCTACCGTTCTCGACGGTTATTAATGCGACTCTTTTGGAATGTTTCGTCTTCATTCTCGCATACTGGTATACTAAAAATTGCTGCTACAAAATTATTGGATCAGTTTATGCCTGTTACACGCCCAACGGACCTCAGCATAACGTAGTCCGTCCAATTTATTTAAAAACCTCGGTGCACCGTTTTGAGGTACATCAGAATCGTTTCATAGCCAGCAAGAATTATACTGTTCTTTTGTGTTTTTAGTACAGTCCTAAATTCAGCGGGAGAACTGTGAATTCTGACACTTTTGATATCTTTACTCATAATGACAGTGAGCGTGACCAGAAGGTCATGTGGTTCGAGGCGCTGTCCACAGTAACAGTGACGTGAAGAAATCCGTGAGAAGAATATTCTAATAATATTCCACAATGGGTAAACACAAGACCGGGCGACAAAGTTAGAACTGTCATGAATGCAAGCACGCCGTCGGTCGCAGCACATATTCCTCTCTGATAGCGTTTTTAACTAGCGACTTAAAAGATCATGAAAGCCTCAACTGGAATAGCAGCAGTTGGAGTCCCTATATTCCATGACCAAATCGTCGCTTGACCACCACGCGGTTTTATCCAACCGTTGCTGGTCGCAGTAAATAATCTGTGATGCGGAAAACGTTCACTTAGCATGCCGCCTACGTGACGCAATCAACATTCTCAATATACTTGTCTGTTACCAACAATCCCGGAAGGTTCTCATGTAGGCAGAGATCCGGACTGTAATTTGAATGTTAATTTTTGGCTGTTGGTACCTTTCATCAAGTGAGCGTTACCTGATGGTCGATGCGCCCATGGTTGGTGGGCAGTCACTGTTAGTCACCTTTCCTTTTTGACTAGCGTGCCTATATTTCCACTTAAAAAGTGGAAGGTTCACAGACTGCTCCTGTTAATGTGTCGACATCGTTGGTGTTAATGCAATGAATATTATGCACTCTAGATAATTCGGCCGTCCCTGTAATGTTATGAATTATATATATTGATGAGTAGTTGGGGATTTTGTTCTCATATCGTTGAACATCACCGCAATTATCTATGGGAATGCAACAACTGCGATCATGGGTGATGATTCATCTATATGAAAGAATCCCGTACTACCATCAGTAGAATCAAGATCATCGGCTCAACAAGTTTCAAGTGTTTCTGTGATTTCAACTTGGAAAGAAGTCCTGGTCAAGGGGTCATCGATTGTAGTTAACAAGGCAGTAACTGTGTCTCCTATCGAGACGATCGGGCAACCTCATCATTACTAACAAGCGAAAGTTGGTCAGCGTTCACATATGCTTATTTGGTCGTGCCTACTGTGAGGTAAATGGTGAGTGTCAATACGGCGCCTGCAGAAAAAGATTGCCGGAGTTCTAAGTCACCGGCAGTGCAAGGTATGCACTATGAGAATCATTCCACTACGAGTTAATATATATATATATATATATGTATATATATATCAATAAATATCAGGTACAATTGTATAAGGGACATAACTTATCTGATGGCTGAGAGATTTCCAGGTGGTTGTTCAACTTGTTGACACAACAGGAGGTAGCAACAGTACTTGTTAATGGAAACCCGGCGTCATCGATCGCGAAGTATGTCTTGAAGATAGGTCACTCGCTTGACACGAACAGTCGTCCCCAGTCTTTTGAATTTCATCCGAGATTGTTAACGTGCCACGAAATACACATGTAAAGAACAAATCATACTAACTGTAAGTAGTTAAAAACTAGATCAAAAGTAGCCCTATCGAACTAAGGTATTTTCCGTATGTGGACGGGGTCGTATCATTACGAATAAAGTATACAATATACGAATATAAAAATAATGTAACATCATCAAATCCCAGCATATTAAATCGCGAATCAGATGGAATGAGAAATAAAGCGGCACTAATGAAGAAATACAGTACTATTGTATGTTAAAACGAAGCACTTTATGAGTGTGCAATACTGGAGAATACAACCACAATCTCCACTGACTTTCGTGATCGCTCACGACGCGTTATATAACAATGAATCTATATGATAACACAGGTCGACCTTCATATTAGTTTATAGGCAAAGGCTTATCACGAACTGAGTTTACATAACAGACAACGATTACCCATCCTGCAACGTGCATTTGCATAAATCAATTATCAGTGCACTTCCTAATTCTTGCCGTCACGATAGCACCGGAGATTTTATTTATTGTCATGTTCGTCTGACGTGACTGTAATCCGGAAGTGCATTCAACTGTCGGAGTTTTAGTCTATTAAGTTTCGATGTAGACTCCCTTGGACAGAGACTGTTTTCTGAACCACCTTTTTGCCTCGGCAGTACCAGCCTCAAAAATCATCGCTGTTGGTATTTCGCGCAGGCCATATATAACTGGTTGCGTTATATCTGCGATCAATACAATAAACGGATCTTTAAGATTTTCCAATCTCTTCTTATTTTGTTTAACTGACTAATTCGGATGAAGCTACTGGTGGGCGTATATCATCTCAAGATTTAAAACACTGAATTCCCTTAATCCATTTAGTCAAAACAGAGAGAAGACATATATCGCGAGATGTTAACATTTCGATTTATTCTCATCAGTCGCCAACGTAAAACCAGCAAATTTTACGTTGGCGACTGGTGACAGTAAATCAAAATGTTACCATCTCGCGATATACATTTTGGGATTGTCAACAGATCCGCTCATACGCGACGTTCTAGAGTGAGGTATACGTGTGACCTTCACATTGTCTGTTCCATCAGACTACCGTTTTTGTCCACGTCTGACACAGATACGCATCAACAGATTCTTTTTTATCCGAGAGGGTAGAATGCGATGTCTTTTATAGCAAGTTAACTGTATTCTACTGTCTAATTTAACAGGGAAATCAAAGATCATTAACAGTGTTGGACCCCATTTCTAAGCACGCTACTGTCGAGTTTCCTTCCTGTTAAAACGCGTCCATAATGCATATTCCTGCCATCATCAGGATTTTAACACTGGTTCACATTCTAATGGGCACCTGGATTAACCCTCGCGACCTTCATCTCATACGAGGTACGATCTAATTATTACCTCTGAAGCCTCAGTTACAGTCGCCTATGGGTGATACTGAGGTTGCACGACTACTTTGTTCTGTTAGCTCAAACCTCTGATTGTGCGGTATGAATTCCGTAGTCAGTTTGAAGTCGAAGAATCCGTTAAACTTACCAAAGTATGTACTGATTATTGTTAAGCACTAGGAATGGCGCGCTAATAATATATGATTCACGGCGCAATCTT
This sequence comes from Paragonimus kellicotti, assembly GCA_014220965.1. Taxonomy (NCBI): domain Eukaryota; kingdom Metazoa; phylum Platyhelminthes; class Trematoda; order Plagiorchiida; family Troglotrematidae; genus Paragonimus; species Paragonimus kellicotti. Next base: position 60,324 of record LOND01001383.1, on the reverse strand, counting down.
CAACACTGGCTCCGTGAGAATCTGAATATGGGTTCATCATCATCATAGACAGCAATACATCAGTGGTTCACACTGATGCTTGACTGCCACACAACCACGAAGAAGAACAAAGGAAAAAAAAAACTTATATAGGAAGAAAAAGAAAAGAGAGGAGGGGAAGTGGACCTAACTACTAAAAATAGCTACGTCTATATTCAAACATACAACATCAAGGCGCCTACCACGAAGAAGAACAAAGGAAAAAAAGAAACTTATATAGGAAGAAAGAAGAAAACAGAGGAGGAGGGGAAGTGGACCTAACTACTAAAAATAGCTACGTCTATATTCAAACATACAACATCAAGGCGCCTACACCTTGCAAACAAACAACCGAGCTGTAAGTGAAAGTAAGGCGTCATCAGCAAGACAGCTTCCTTACGGCTTTCACTGCCCCGCGTCATTAAGTGCACTCACTTCACAGACAACTCGGCCAAACAACGACAACATTCACGCCACTGAGCTCGATTAGCCGCCATCTCACCTAACGTCTCAAGCCACCGACTCTGTGAGTCGCGAGGGCCCCAGCCCGGGAGACGAACCCGACCTACAGTGACCAACCCCTTCGTGAACGATTTCATTTGTCTACGCCAGGTCATCATCTGTCCACCTCGCACCTTGCGCCAGTCGGCAAACAGTGCTCGGTGTGGCAAACGACTAGCTGGCATCCTTAGTACATGACCTAACCATCTAAGTCTGTGCAACTATGGGTTCAGTCATCATCATTTTCAGCTTTGAGCCGTATCTCTGGGTCCATTGGCTCGGGCTGCCGTTGGCCCTGACTGTGATGCTCTGAGTAGCAGAGTAATAAATAAAGACATGTATAGCGAACGAAAAGATAATATGGAAAACAACTAACCGGAAAACAATTGGATTTCGTGAAACACAAAGGGATATAGACTCTCCGACGATTGCCACACTGACATGTTAGAGAGTGTTTACAACGGACGATGTCGATAACTGCGAACACACCAACTACCTATCAACCTTGCTTAGCGGTTCATGGCTTGCATAGTCCGTTACGATGTCATTTTCTAGTCATCTTGCAGTTTCTTCCAACCATCACCAGTGCGTTAGACTTTGTCGGCATATGGACTATGTGACCCGACAAGAGAAGACTGCATTTTCTATACCTCGGTTGTCGATCGCGAACTTACATATTCGCTAGATACGTGTCGACGGATTATCAGATTGCCCCACAATCAGCCCCAGTTTACGTGATATAAGCTAACCAGTTGAGACTTTGGTTGTCGAATACCAAGTTTACATGTATTTTTTACACACTGTACCTTCAGTCGAAAGTCGGACGATTTTGTGACGTGCTTTCACTATCTTCATGAGTACCTCATCAGCGTTATCACAATTTACTGACATGACACTATGGAACAACCGATTTGCAATGACTCAGCTTGTTATCCCACAACTAATGCTCATTCTCCTGTATGGAGAATTTTACTTTTACTTATGTTTCTAATTTGAATTCACTTTTACAGAATTCATCTGGTTCGTGTATCATCATTTGAGCAGGTTGTACCTGTGAATGAGGCCATATGGCCTATAGCATGTCACATTTCACACAACCTAGTTAGTTGTATTTGCTGTGAGTCTAACTGTTATATCTTGCTTGCTTACTCGAATCGATTTTGTGCCTTGCGGTGCTTATCATGAGCATCACCAACAGCAATACATTAGTGACTTACACTGATGCTCTGCTGCCATACAAACAGTAGAGAACCTAGTTTAAAGTTACAAGGAGTACGATGGTTTAGGCTGAGTTCCACAAAATCCTTCACGCTTGAATTGAAAAAACCAGGTTGTCCACCTCTTGCAGACACACAGCTAACTTACAATTGAGGATAAGCCGGTATCTTCAGAACAGCTAATCTCTTTGCCGCCCTCACTTTAACGGCTTTTGAGTATTCTTCTGTCATTCATGAGATATAGATGTTGAACACGCGAACCTGATGGGAGTGTGAGTCTTTTCTGTTTTCATTTCTTGTTCGACTTAATTCAATTCCTAATATCCGGTTGATGTCCTTGTACTCCCCTCATGCCTCTCATAACTAACCTAAACAGAAAATCATATCCTGATTGACGGCCTCGGTGGAATTGAACGAAGCAAACGTTACAAGCAACATAAGTAATCCCGCCGACCTCAGTGCTGAATTGTTTCAGTGTCACTACTGTTAAGTGTCAAATGTAACCGTTTCATCCCTCTGATTAAAGATAAAATTTTGCTAGTGGTGGTTTCGAAGTTATTAACTTATTTTTTTTAAAGTCTTGAGACACATGTCACTTATCTTGTGTTCTGTTCATTGTCTTAAATCCATTTTTCTTGTTCTCCCACGTGTGTTGCAAAACCACGATGATTTACTATACCGTCGAGTTACAATCACGTCAGGTAACACACAGATATCATTGTGATGGCTGCTCTTAGAATTGTGCGTTGACAACTGATTCACACATGCGCATGTCACATGATTGGTAGTCATTGTCATTTATGCAAGCTCATAGTTCGTGATAAACTCTGTCTCAAACATAAGACAGCGACTATTGATCAATAAACAAGAATTTTAACCGTCATGCACGATCATGAAAGTCGATGAGTTGCGATCCATCTCAGCGCTGCAACTCATAATGTTTCGTTTTGACAAAATATTGATGATGATACTCCTTCAAATCCCATTTGTCAGTATCACGAATGATCGAAATTTGAACCACCGAGATCGTGGTTGTCGGAATTTTGACTGCTGACCTGATGAACGTTCCTTCTTTCTCATGATCGCTTAGGTTTCCCCTGATGTTCTACAGAGGATGTATGTGGTTTCACTTATGAGGTGTCTATCTTCAACTGAACAACGCTGTTCGTGATCAGATGCCTTAGCATGGATGTTTTCGTCTTATATTCATGACTGGGTTTTCTGGCCCTTTAATGTCTTGTGTCACGTGAGAACTTCAAACTACCAAACTTTCCTAGTCATAATTGTGGAGTTGCTAGGTTAGATTCTCTCTTGTACGTTTGATGAGTTCCATCGTTACTGCAAGCTATTGATGTGAAATTTCTATTTGTACTAGTTGATTCTTCGATTATCCATTATTCACACCGTTTTTGTAATACTAGACTGCTGCTGTTGTTGTTGCAATAGTCTGGTTTTGTAGTTGGCGATCTGTGAACACCACAGGCGGTATTCACAGATGTGTCAACCTAAAATTCAATTAATTTTAAAGGCCGCTTTTTTCCTATGTTTCCTGTCTGCGTCGATACATTTATAATCACACTCCACCTCGAGGTTTATCTATCTATCGTCTATCCAGTGTGAAGACATTTGTGCAGAATTTGCATCCATGTGGGCACCACAGTGGTGTTTGGGGCATCGCACGTTGATCGCCTATTAATCATGCTAACAGGCGCCTTGATGTTGTATGTTTGAATATAGACGTAGCTATTTTTAGTAGTTAGGTCCCCTTCCCTCCCTTCTTTTTTCTTCTCTCTTCCTATATAGGGTTTGCTTTTTTCTTCGTGGTTGTGTGGCAGTTAAGCATCAGTGTGAACCACTGATGTATTGCTGTCTATGATGATGAAAATGTATTAAGCGGTAATTTATAATGAACCAAGCCCATTAGAAACTTATCGTCCATCCGTTTTGTTTCCCGAATATTTTCCGAGAGACATCTGTGAGTGTTGTTCCTTGCCAGTATTGATACCTCACCCAACCAATTTAGATCAGCGAGTAAGCGAAGTTTTTACTGCACTGATTATAGTGTCGAAATGATGCATCGATATTCTGGAAAGGTTGTGTATACCGTGAAGTGATCTGTGCAATGGAATTATTGAATGACCAAAGATAAATTACTGCTACTGTTACATATGTCGAACTTCCATTGTTCCTGTACATAAAAAGATATTTCTGTGTTGGGGCTTTGAGTGAACTATTTCTCAACTTATTTAGTGCCAATATGTCGTTAGACATATCACAAAGGAATATAATACTGCTCCCATCTGAAGTGTTCACGAAAACTACTTACCTGTGTTGTATATGTAACATCCTTCAAAGTTTCACACAATCTTATATTTTATTGGGATGGAATTTTAACTTCATGGTTTCCTATTTCCATGATTCCACCTTTGCTGCAAGCACACACAAACGTCATTATCATTATTATCATGGATGGCACTACATCAGTGGTTTTCACTGATGCTCAACTGCTAGAAAGTCGTGGAAAGAAAGCAAACCCTAAACAGAAACAGGGGAGAGGAAGGAATCTAACTACTAAAAATAGCTTCGTTTGTTGTGACCGCAAAGACGCTTGACCAGCAAATTCGTTTATTGCACGAACTCCCGTACAGGTCATGTTAAACATGGGACCACAAACGTGTACACTCATTTGCACGGCTGATATGCGTTCACATACATTGGGTAGCAGTACGTTGTCATTCGCCCTGGTGGCACTTCTCCCATAGCGCGTGCACACTATTCCAATATTCACTTCTGGTCCGTCGTCTTCTTGGCGTTGAGGCTTGCCCGATTGTCGTCTTTCAGTAACTGACACTGCTGGCATGCAAGCACGTAAGCTGTCACATCCTCTTTCATCTTCGGCCAATATGCTCTTTGTTGCAGCAGATTGTATGTCCTTGTGCATCCGGTGTGTGCCATTTCATGGCAGTTTGCTACCAGTTTCCTCCTCAGTTGTCTCGGGATGACTACCACGCAAGAGCGCCCAACGCCACGCTGCCACGTTAATACGCCCGCACTGTTTAAGCCAACTCGTTTCGCTGGCCCCTGGAACGTTTTCTTCTTCATTGTTGATCTGACTAACCTTGAATTAATTCCTGTTTCTATCCACCTTGATGTGCTGCTTGTTACTTCAAATGGATAAGATGCTAATACAGACGGCTGAAAAATCGGGCTCCAAACAGACAACTAATGATACGTCACAGAATTGGTCACATTTTAATTATTTACCTTTTGGATAGTTTTTATACACGCTGACACCGTTAACCCTCTAACAGGGACCCCCTCCGCACATGGACCGCGCCAGTCTGGTCCTTCTGAGATACCATCCGCAGGTCCCAATACGACCACGTTCATTTTATCGATTCCCATGAAAAACCACCTACTCATGCGTATACATATGTCACCACAGATGAGACAGCACCGGATTATCATGATTTATAAAATAAAAAAAGTTTCAGCGAACAGACTGTTTTCGATAAATTCTCCTCTTTGGCTGGTACAATTATATAAAATTAAGTGGCGTGTTAGAATGTTATTGATCAAAGATTAATGAAGGGACAATGTAATTGGATAAAAGATTAACACTACTTCGCTGTGGTTAGGAACACAAACGAAGTTGATCCTAGTTAGTCAGTGTTAATCAGGCTGGGACAGTGGGACGGGGACAAATTGTTTCACGGGTTGGGCGGCCGTGTTCGGCCAAGGAAGCCTCAGAGTTTGAACGAATTGTTTATGCACACACAGATCCGGGTGACGTAGTCGGATTGCGACCGCCTCGGCTATCGACAGGATGTGGCATTTGACCTTTCGCGACAAGGTGGCCGGGACGCGATAGACGGTACGAAATGCTGTCTTCGTGTCTGTGTGTTGATTACAGTCGATCAAATGGGCCAGAATGGATGAACTAATGCGTTTTGTTGTCCCAGAGTGAAGCCAGGCGGGGCAGTGTTCACGGATTCTTTCGGATAAACGCCTAGTAGTGCGACCTATGTATGCTGAACCACAGGAACAGTCAAATGAATAGATCAAAAAAGAGGCAACATTATTAGGCACGTTATCCTTCAAATTCAGTGGAACCGCCCGGTTTTTGAAATGTGACAACAGATCTAGCGGCATAACAAATCGTGTCGATAGCATTGG
>LOND01001382.1:80746-96323 GCA_014220965.1 Paragonimus kellicotti | reverse complement strand
TCTACTCGTTTACGCGGATACCGGATAATTTCGATTGGTAGTTATTGCAGTTGTTACTGGGTCACCGTAAGCAATGACAGACAATGTTGGCTATGTTTATTTTTCAACAAAAGAGTATTCTTATGTATTCGGTTTTCGGTTAGAGACGTTCTTGGCAATTACGTCTGGTCTGATCCTGTTTAGTGGTTGTTCACGTTTGTTTGCTGAGTCATCTATGTCCAGTGATGATGCGAAGCGGTAAGGTAATTGTCTTCTAGTCTTTGCTTTACACATCCATTTCCTTATGGCTTCTCACTTTGTGAAGACAACCTTATGCTATCTGTCAAGGGTTTACTGCATTAGGCTCTTGTCCTTCTTCACTGTTGCGAAGTTGTTTTACGTTCATTTATCTATTTTCAGCCTGACAGTGAGAAGAATATGTTAACGAAATATTATTACCAGATCGTACTTTTATGTTTCCTTACAGTTGTGTGGGAGTACTACATAAATTTTATTCACCAACTTATTGCTGTCATTGATGATGCTAAGATCGTCCGTATAACCGAAATCCTCTCAGTTATTATCCCTTTTAGCTCATCACTATTTTTTAAGCATCATTGGGCTGACGAATCTACCAATCCCGTTCTGCCCTTTCTGTTCATTTGCTTCGCGCATATTTAAGTTAGTGTTCGGTTTTGTTTCATAGATGGGTCTACCGCATTATTCTGAATTGCTCTTTACTTAGGTTATGTACATAGTTGCTCCTTTCCGCGTCAGTGTTTTCTATGAACTGTGCACTCGTTTCACTCCCTCGTTCCGTGCTTTTCTTCATTGCGTTGTTGTCCTCTGTATTTAACAGGTAGTTCTAAAATGGAACCATGTAGCTCGTAATCAGAAAGCGATTCTAGTCTAATCTTCCTGAAATCAGTAAGTTTGTTACTGACGATGGATGTGGTTACCCTCGACCATGGTAACGAACGCTGACAACAAATGTGTAGTATGATGTTGAACACTAATCTTTGTTCACCAAACCGAACCTTGGTGTTCTATTTTCAAATGGTTTACATCATATTACCAACGGAGTTCGTCCCATTGATTACAGGTCAAGGAATTAATCAACCAAGAGGAACAACAATTCTTACTCACACTTAAACGAGGACAACGTCTCCTGAAGCGTGCAATAGAGGATCTTCGTGTAACTCCCGGTGGCAGCAACGTTCTGCCCGGAAGTGTAGCCTGGCGCCTATATGATACCTATGGATTTCCTTTGGATTTGACGCAGCTGATGGTAGAGGAGCAAAATTTGAAGGTGTGTTCAATATATTACATGCCGGTTCACTTATTCAAGTTCATTATGTATGTCTTATTTAGTTGCCTGTTGTTCGTGTAATAATGGGTTTGACTTACATTGAATGCTCTTATGTGACATAATTCACTTCTCGATGAGCTCTGTACGCCACTTAACAACAAACGCTTTACCGTTAGGAAAATTGACCCTAATTGTTGATTTTTGGTTACCTCTTTCATCCTTTCATGGATCAATTCTAGCGGATATACTACAACTTGCTAATGTCTGTATTGTGTTGGAAGGCTGATTTCAAAGCATCGTTAATTGTAGTTTGTGTGATCTGTTTCCTCTCCAATACGAACATCCAGACCCCGCTTCCTTGCTGGTTTAATAAGGTTCATTCTCCCTCGGTTGGTGTCAATGTTTATTGTTTGTACCTGTTATTGTCTTTCTTTCACTGATCTTTTTACCCAATAGTGTATACTCCGCGGTGGTAGTCACATTTTTCAAGTTTATTTTTACAGAAGTTTTTTTGCGTGCGTTTTACAGTGTCTCTTGAACACAAATAAATGACGCTGGATTCACTCAGACATGGTTGCAGCTGTAAGTCCGGGTTTCCGCAGTTTACATTTCAGTTACCGGCACTACCCATCCCTGCGTTGCGGAACAGCTTGTAAAGTAAAACCTGGAATTAAAAGCCATAACTAACCGTTAGTAGTATTACGTTTTTTTACGGGGTTCCTCACATTAGTGGGGAAGATCCAAATTTTTACTTATTATCTTTGCTTCGACAGGAGCAGTAGCTGCTTGCTTCACCACTGTTCGGGATGTCTGCCTCTACACCCCTCTTATCTTGAATAAAAATTCCTATGGATGTTTCTTTTACATTCCGTTCTTTATGACAGTTCAGCAAACTCTTCCGAGTTGTTGACATAATCGTATCACCATTCAACCAGCTACATTCACGTTGTATTTGACCATGCCAAGTTCGTGAACCAAGTAGGATTTCTACAACCATTCGTTCCACCCAGCATCTATGCTTATCTTACAAGACGCACTGAACGTAGAGCTTCGCGAATAATTAACTGTTTATTGTCGTTAATATTGTTCCTAGTCTATTTGCTTTATCCGCATTTGACCGGGAGTAATATTCACAAATATCCTGTATGTTCACTTCTTTGAGTTACCATCTCAAATTATTCCAGTAGTTTGCTCTAACACATTCACGTTTAACTTACCATCCACTTGGAATACCGCACCCATCTGCATTTAATTCACCAGACGTATGTATAACACATTGAATATCAGTTGTGCAGACAAACTTTGTTCATGTCTGTCGTAGGTACGCTTCTGTTGGATTGTGTGAATACTGCCTATCATACTGCTCTCTTCCAAACCACTAGTGAATCACCGGAAATACTTATACGGGGATTTTTCTACTGGGCAACGTATTCCGTCATTTGGGGTGTTCTCCGATGGCTGTACTGAGTCGCCTCATTATTGCGCTGTACTATTCGAGTGTGTTAGTTGCTAAATCTGATGGCAAACCCTTTTCGGAAAACCCTGTCCTTAATGGCGTAAATTGTTCGACTTTGTGAAGTAGACTGTCGGTTGCGTTTTCGATGTTCTATTTGTTGTTTGCTCCTGATGCTGTTTTCGTTATTTAATACTTGATTGATTAGAACGCAGATCCCGATTTTATTGATTACTAATCCCGGACCGACGGATTGCCCTATTGACTCGGCCAGTTCGTTTACATGTTGTGTAATACCAACCCGACTTTGCTCTCAGTCACTGAGGCTGTGTTGATCTAAAACTGTCGGTTGGTTTTGTGTGCTCAGACATCGTTGACGTAACCCTTTCGTTCGATTTGTAGGTGGTCAATTAATTTTGATCAGATACAGTAACTTTTTCCAACCAGCCTGGAAATGTTTACCCAGTTTTGCCCGAACTGACAATATGGTCCAATGAATCACGCGCTGCCTGATTCATATTGATCTGATGTTTAGATCGAGCGGTTCTTTTTTAGAGAGTGATCTGATTCACACTCGACAAGTATACTTTATTGATCTGACCATACCTTTGTTTGTCATGGCAACTACACCATCAGTTAGTGGATCCGGATTGAAGAACGCGCCTTACTTCTGTGTTGAATCTGTCCATGATTCATTTTGATCTTTTTCGTACCACTTTCTTCAAAAGATGCTTCGGTGTGTTTGTGATTAGGTTGTAGTGTATTTTTTATGCCGTTCAAATCGGGAAAGTTGTGAACCAGTCGTTTTTTTTATTGATTTTATCCCTGTAGTGGACTCTACTCACTGTTGGGACTGATGAGTGAATTTTTCGTTCGGTAGCTACATTGTTCTGCATGATTTTTCGTTTATTTGCTACTTGCGTTGGTTTTCTCGTTATGGCCAGAAATCAAACCCGTGGGAAACGTAAAATCGGTATGACGATTATATCACCGTTGTTCGATTGATTTTGGGAACTTCACTTACGTCAGTTGTTTGCTTAACCTTTCCTTTCCAGCACATCTGCACGCTGTACGTAGTAAACATTTTCGCGAGACATGAATTCGTGCGTTTGTTCATTAGCATTTGTCTTTCCTGTGTATTTACTTTACTTTGTGGAAAAATACATTGCAATCTACGCCCGGTGATGACAGGTCGACTTGATCGGCTATGAACGGGCAAAAGAACTAGCTCAGGCACGTAGTCAGACGGGACCGGGTGTTGGAGGGGCTGTGGTTGATTTGGACGTTCACGCGATTGCCGAACTCCGACAGAAAGGTGTTCAGGCTACCGACGATGGCGCAAAATATAACTACTCGGCTGATAAGGAAGGCAATTACAGTGAGTTTTGTCTACCTTTGACTGCTCACTTAGAATTTGCAACGCAGACAGGCTTAACATTAACCGGGCCCTTCATCATTTTCTCACGCGTATGCCATTGGCATGAGTATGGCAACCCCACGGTATTTCTGTTGTTACTTTGTGTGCATGAAAAGCTGTACAGTTGGCGGAATTGTTTAATCTTACCGATCTTTCTCGGCGTTTTCTCCGTTGCATGTTACTGCCTCTCACTTATGGCTTATTCCGGTATCATTTCAGTGCAAAAATTCTATGTTTGCTTAAAGGTAAACACTGGGCCAGTCTGAAAATTTACATTGGCGTAAAAAACCACCTCAGTAGATTTTCCTAGCAGTTTATGGTTTGCTGTGTTCTCCTACTATTTTATTTCTTTGAAAGTATATCACTGCTCTTAGGCTTACCACCGCATGTCTGCGATTTGGATTGAACAGAGCTTGTTTGTCTCAAGAATCGACCAACTGTTGTACTATGGGTCTTTAAGATTTAAATTGTATGATATCCTGTACTGTCCACTTGTTCTACGCCATCATTCAGCTCCGCTTATGTGGTGTATCTGCTGGCAGATCTTCGAGTGTAAGCTTGTTGGCAGCAACTGTCGGAAGAGAGTTGAAATGAACACCGGATTGTTTTCTGGTCTTACTCCGTAATTTTGTCAGACACTACGCAACCGTTCCTTTTTCCGAGGACGGTCACAAGACTATAGTACGATTTACTTGTGATTGAGCGTGCTTTCTAACTGTTTAGGCGTTCATCTATTCTTACGCTTAATGTCCACTCACCTGTATCTGGTATTTGTTGGTTTGTAGTTTCAGCTCTTCGAGAATGGCTGCAACTAATTTTAGCGCATACCATTCAGTTGCTTCATTCTCACCGTTAGCAATATTGTACTCGTTAAAACCGACGTTTAACTGCCACATGCATGCGAGATCATCTGTGCGTATCTCGTCGGTCGAGCTAGACAGGCGTTCCGCGACGATCGCTACACTTGACAAAGATGGACTGCGTTAAGCAAGAGGTCCATTCTAGATATTATCTGTCTGCTGATAGTATTCACTAAGCCCTACTCCTTTAGGATTTCCTTATCCCATGTTTATTTGCGTATCCTTGCACCCGCTGTTTCCATTTCAATCCGATTAACAGGTTTTCCTGAATTGGATGCTACCATTTTGTCGATTCGTCAAGAACAAGGATTCACCAATAAGGTTGATTTACCGGGACAGTTGTGTGCAGTAATTTTGGATAAAACTATTTTCTACGCGGAAGCCGGTGGACAGTTGTACGACCATGGATTTATCACTAAGGCTGATGACGAGGTAAGTTCCTTATTCTCACAAAATGGTCAGTTTTCGTATGCTCAAGTTCAACTATTCCGCGGAGTGTGTGCTTGTCGTCGTAAAAACTCAGTTGGAAAGTAACTGAGTCAGTCTGCTTGCAACTGCTTTTACAAATTCATATAGTCCGTTCTGGGCTAAATCAGTGCGCAATTGGCTGTTAAATTTTAAAAATTTCAGCCCAGAATTTCATGGTAACTCTTACGACAGATAGGTCGTTCAGCTACCTCATCTAATCGTATTTTTTCGTTCTTCGGTTATGCACCCGGTGTGAATGGTAGCTACCTGTGTGTATTCTACAACCCCTCGTTCATGCAGATTACTACGGCGCTGATCTCTTTTTTGATTGAGACGCTTTACTTTTTTAGTGGATGTTTATTCTGAAAACGTGCCATCTCTCTGTAGTGATCTCTCGCCCAAACGCCATGTTATACTTACTTTCCCTTTGGTTTACGATCCAGAACGATTGCTTCGCGCTGCGTTTTGTGAGATTTAGTTTTCGCAGACTGTTACTTTCCTGTTACTTTACCATACACATAAAGATGTATACCAAACGCGATTTCACAACGCCCCGCCAAGAAGTCGTCAATTTCTTTCTTCACATAGGACTTTGTCAACGAATATGTTATGCAAGTCTGCACATAAACATCTGTTTTAAGAAGTTCCAATTTGTTGCTGTAGAATTCTCTCTCGACCTGCCACTTTTGTCTTTTGTTTAAAAATAATTTGCTGCATTTTTTAGCTGAAGATACGATCAAGAAAGCATTTGATACAGCCTACTTGATCGCACTGCCTTCGATCCAAGGAAACAATGTTTTCCCAATGGAATCGCAGTCTATCAGTGCGTTTGGAACTGTAGGGAATTATACATAAGCAGTATGACTGGAATAATTTGAACATGAATAAACGGCCATTCTTTACGAAGGTTGATAGAATATATATCGTAAACCACCTGTTAGTTTGTTATATAAATGCGTATCACCTCCTTACCTTTCGCTGCTGTGTCTTTGGAGATTTTCAGCTGCAGTTGATATTTACCTATGTGGATTATGGTTTGTTTCAGGTTTCCTTGGTACATTCCGGAAACCATCCAGTTATCTTCGTTGTTCGTACTCTCTTCTCCAACTTTTTTTCTACTGCCCCCCTATTTTACACTAGTCATGTGAATTGGGTGTGGTGGATGTTCAGTGTCGTGGTGGCTACGTTCTTCACATCGGTCATTTGGAAGGACATCTTGCAATTGGTGACAAGGTTCGTTTATCGATAGATCAAGTTCGTCGTGCTGGTCTAATGCGTAATCATACTGGAACGCACGTGCTCAATTTTGCTCTACGACAAGTGCTTACGGACGAGGCGGATCAGAAAGGAAGCTTGGTCGCTCCGGATCGTTTGCGTTTCGATTTTACAGCCAAGGTTAGTCAATCTACAACTTGAACTGCACGTCAGCTCAGCCGCGAACATGAATTAAACTGTTGACTGAACATATTTTAGCGTGGTATGACAAGGGACGAACTCCGTCGCACGGAAGAAGCTTGCCGTGTAATATTGGAGAGCCAAGTTCCTGTCTACGCCGCAGATGTTCCACTTCCGACGGCCAAGGCCATCCAGGGTCTGCGTGCAGTGTTTGGCGAGGTTTACCCGGACCCCGTTCGCGTTGTTTCAGTGGGCATTCCTGTGAAAAAACTGGTGGAAGATCCAACCGGACCGGCTGGAGCCAGTACTTCGGTGGAATTTTGTGGTGGCACGTAAGTTCTTCAGTATATCTGCCGGTTAGCGCTTGCAGCTTTCCTGTTCACTGTTCCTAGTGAAAATTTACCAGCAGAGATACAGGTTACCGCCTACATGAACAAGTTGGTTTCAACCTCAAAATCAGTAATGCACTTTTACTAGGAATTCTTCGCCTCATCTCGCAAATAGTTTCAAAGTAACTCAGTGTTGTAAGGTTTATCAGAACTTGGCCCACAATTCCTCAGTATTCATTGCACATTAAACTGTAGTATGTTAGGTATTTAGGATAAAACAACTATCCAGTAATCTCATAAACTTTCCGAATGGAATTTACTGTAGCGAGACATGATTACCGATCATTTGTCTCTGGCAGTCCGTAACTGTGCAAGCTTGCCCGTTTATCATGAAACCATTTTTCGGGTAACGAAACTGAGCAGGAATATTCAGCGACAGTACTGTGGTCCGCTCTGTATTGAACGCCTTCTTCCTCCATCAATTTAGTCTCCGATAATCCCCGATTGCTTGGCTCTTCGACACGTTTGCAGAACCCGAGATTACTTGAAAATCGTCAAATCCGTCAGACAGTGGCTTGGAATCGAGGCACGGAATGCTAATTTTCAAAGTTTTCATGCGTCAACTCAGTGCACCTCTGTTTGTGGTCCAACGGATTCATAACGTATATAACTGGAAGCGTTGTTGGACGTGGCATGAAATCGTGATCATTGGCTGTTGTACATGCAATTTGTCCTCTTTTGAATATACAACCTTTCACCTGCCCGTGTTTCCTTCGCTCGCTTCGTGTTGTGCGACACTATGTTAATGCATTATTTTAAATCGACCTGTCGTTCTCTTGGCTCTTGAAAGTAATCACTGTTTTTCCGTTTGTCATTCTTCTTGCCCTGTTCCCCATAGCCATGTGCACCAAGTGAAGCACATTGGCGTTCTGGTGATTGTCAGTGAGGAGGCGATTGCTAAAGGTGTACGCCGAATTGTTGCTCTGACTGGCCCTGAAGGCGAACGTGTGAGTTCTTTCTTAGTCACTTGATTGACTGATGGACCACAGCATGCCCAGTCTAATCTAATCAACGTATGTTTGGACCTAGATATCTCAGTATGTACTCGGGGAAATGCCACTCTTTTTTATTGTCTCATCCTTCACGTTATTCGTACGTCGGCCATATACTTGATTCGTTCCCACTCTCCCTATCTACTCGCCTGCGTACGCACATACTACAACGAACTTCGATATTCACTTGGTATGTTGGTTGAGTTTACCTAAGTCTTGTCGGTGGGCTATTTGTGCGTTGATCATAAGTTCAATTCTGATTTAGGTTCGTCACATATGGGTCTGTTGATCATTCACTTCACACCTGTGAGCAGAATCGTTGGATACTTCAAACATGGATTGGAAACAGCGGTGCTCATTGATGTTCTTATTTGACTAGCCCACACAGGCATCTCGTGCCAACATTTGTCCTTCGTTATACATACACTGATAACTGGCCCTTGGCTCTTGTACGTTTCACCTTCAGGACCGAATATAACCAGGTATTGCAATTCGGCCAACGTTTCCGTAGCTGTCTTCCTTACAAATCCGTGGACGTAACCGCCTCTTTAAATCACATAATCAACAGACAGTTACGATCTGGATTCTTTATATTTAATGTGGTATATCGTAAAAATAGCGTCAAATAAACAGAAAGGTTTACTGGTTCAAGCTTCATTCAGATTATCCTTACCTGCTCAGTCCGCGTAAGGACGAAACGGCCGCAGAGTTTCGACGTAACAGTGAGCGACTTTAAATACTATAGTCATAACTTTTTGCCATTATGGTCGTAGTCGATACAGGCCAACAAATCCTAAGTGGATTGTGTCCATCCGTTCTGTTTTGCTCTATGGTTCTGGAGCGTAGTCCGTTCACGTCGAAGATCTCAACAGACTTGCTGTGTTTGACCATGGTTGTCTCTCGCCAGTTGGCCCACATTAAGTGGACTGATCGCGTGAGCAATGCGGCAGTTCGCCGGCGCGTATTCCGGAACGCTCGGGATGCGCGATCAATTGGTCAACTACTCACGTTGCACAGCCTGCGATGGTTAGGTCACGTACTCCGTATGCCAGCTGAGCGTTTACCGTACCGGGCATTATATACTGAGACCACCAACAGTTGGGTGAAACCACATGGTGGTCAAGCGACAACGTGGTCACGAAATATGAAGACCCTGACTGCTCCACTGAGTAAAGTGGGTAGGTGTCGCCTGCCTGGATGGGGTCCTCGTGATCACTCAAACCGCTGGTTAGAGACGCTATCCGAGATGGCGGCGTGTCGCAGTCAATGGCGTACCTGCATCCATACCATTTCTAGTTCTTTTGCTTAGACTTCTATTAATTTTCAACCTTCTTAGTAACGTTTTCTTCTAGGATATTCCACGTCACTGTTGAGGTGAGCGGCAGCCCGAGCCACAGTACCTTTGGTCAGGCTCTTGGCTGCTATAGTGATGATATATGTTACAGCAGCTGGTTGAGTTAAAAACACGTACTATTCGTGTGTCGATCGTGGATGTCGTTCGCTTAAGATCATGTTCAGTTAACTCTGTTGTGCCAATTTCGTAGGTTATAACATAATCCCATGCTTGTCCGCTGTCGATCGATCCCAAGGATGCCTGTTGTCAGGGCTCTGAGTGTGCCTCAGTCATGTTTTACTTCATCACACTTAGCCCAAGATTAGCGACTGTATTGAGTGCTGTGATCCAGACTGTAGTAGTATTCAAATTAAGTTTGCGACTTCCACAGCACAAGAAATTTGCCGTCGTGCACAATGCCAGTGCAGCGAACTACTCAACTTCGTAAAGTAGCATGTTGTCTAAAAACACCATGATTATTATTCCCTGGCCCGCACAAAACTACTAATTTTGCTTTCGGAATAGTTTTAACCACCCGGTGGTATGCTGCTCAGTTAGATACTGATCATGACAACCACTACATGCAAATTGGTCTATTTGCTCTTTGTACTGTAGCAATGTACAGTATAATGAGCCACCGCGAATTCATGTAAACTGGTAACTTGTCGTTATCTCTACAATCCAGGTATGATGCGTGACAGCAACTATCCATGTATATTTATTACCGGCATGTTCTTTCCACTTTGTCAGGCCCTTCGAGAGGCCAGTGAACTCCGAACAGAAGTTACCTCCCTAGTGGCCGAGATTCACAATCTTACATGTACGACTGCGACTACTGGTGAGAAATCCAATGCAAACGACATACTTTCGAAGGAATGTCGACACTCTGGCCAAAAGTTAGCTACCCTATCCGAGCGTTTGGCACAGGCGAACATAAGCCAGTGCAGTCGCGATCAGCTCCGTGAAGAATTGAGTGGTGCGAAGAGGCTGTTGGACGATCGCGACAAAACAGCCAAGGCTGCAATCGCCGCCCAGGTGAGCGTGTGTCTGTATGCAGCATGTTTGCTTGCGTTTCAGCTGGTTTGCCTCTTGGACAAATGGGTTTCCCATGCTGTCTCGTTGACCAAACTGATACGCGTTCCACACAGACGTGCCATACACCCTGGTTCATTTCGATAAAGAAAGTTTTCTACTTAGTAGTTAGAAGCAGTTCGATAATCCCTCTAACTTGGTAATCACCGATTCACGAATTTTTCTCTCTCTCTCTTAACATCACTGACATGTTCATTCTGGTCTTTGGCACCCTGGGTTCATCTGCTTCATTCGACTCGTAAGCAATACACTAGTGTTGGGATCGTGCAGTACTTTTCTACGTGAGTGTCACTACTATGAGACCACATTCAATCTTCGTGTTGTTAGGCTATCTGTCTGTAATCAGTAGTATTTAATCTTGCCAACCACAGGGATATCAGTCTGATATCTTTTGCGTCCAAGTTATTTTTTGGCTCTTTTTTCCTCTACCCACTAAACTCAGACAACGTCAGGTGCGTGAGGAAGAGGCAAGATCCCGATCTGGTTGAGAGTGCACTGACTACATTTTTACTCTATAAATGGTCTTGATGCATCTGTACATTTATAAGCAGTTGACGGTAGTGGTCATTTTAGACCTAAACGTTGCCTTCTGTTCGATTGCTCTTAACGGTTTCTGGAACTGCCTTCTTTACAAAGGAGTTCCAAAAAAATACGTGTATCTCTTGTGCCAGTTGTATGCCCACCCTTACAAGCAGAATGAGAGCTTATAGGCAGCTGTCTCCAGTGTGTCATTTCCAGTGGTGTTCGGCAAAGGTGCCGAATGCTGCTTCGGGATTTTGGCATTCCCATCTTCTTCACCTCAAACAATCCGCTTGAAACTGTGGATCGTCTCACATACATGGGTAGCATCATCTCTTCAGCCGACAATATTGCTTACTAGATCTCAACGGGAATATCAAAAGTGCGTGTTGCCTTCCCTAATCTGCGTCATCCGTGGTGTCGAAGTGTCATCTGGATGGATGTGTAATGCCTGCGTGTGCTGTTTCATCCTGTGGTTTGGAAACATTGCCTATTTGCCACGAAGATACCAGTGAATCTGTCTTGTTTGAACATTGTTCTAGGCCAATTGGCCCACCTCAAGTGGGGTTAGTCATGTGAGCAAACCGTGTGATAATCAAGCATCGGCGTGCTCACGACAAATGACATCCCTGACTTTGCCGTTGTGATATATTTGCCACTTCATGTGGTCTTTTTTGCGTTAACTATGTATAGTTTCATTGAGTAAGGCGTGTAAGTTTCGCCTGCTCGATTGAGAATCTTGTGTTGATTTAAATCATGTATTCGAAACTTTACCCGAGGTATCATGGTGCCGCAGTCAGTGGTTTGCCGTATTCGCAACATCTCCGGTTATACTGTTTAGCTTTGTTTATATATATTTTTTGGCAACTTTTTCTTTTTTTGAATGTTCAACGTCACTGTTTCGGTGATCACTGATCCTAACTGTAGTATCTTCTGGTCAGGTTCATGGCCGTTACGAATGAATCTATACCTGAACCATTGTACGTCGACCATGAAACTATTATAGTATCATAGTCTGGGGTTTATTTATGGTAGGTTCCATTGTTCAACTCTAAAGTTACTTAAACTTCAGCTTTAATTACCTGTGGGCCGTCGTCAGCTACTTTGTTGATTGTTGATGTTTGCTTAAAGTGTCGGAATTTTTTTTTACCCATCGACGCTCTCGTCTAATTTAGGCAGTGTCACTTGTTCATCGCGAGCTCTTATTATTGTGCCAAACAATTTTAATTCCCCTTTTCGTGTACTATCAGGTTCTAGAGGACGCTCATCATTTAGTTGATTTGATTACAACGAAACGACAAAACTGTCCAAATACTGGTGACTTCTTAGTCCATGTGTTTCACGAGGAGGCCAACGCGAAAGCAATTAATTCGGCGCTCAAAGTGTTGGAACGGGGCTGTCCGAACACGGCAGTGATGGCCCTTTCTTCGGATCCTGTCGGCAACAAATTACTCTGTTTAACTCAGGTTCCTAAGGCAAGTCAACTATATCTGTCCGACGCCTAAATGTCTGCATTTCACCATGCACTCATATTTCCTAGCTGAAATTCGTAAGAACCGTTTTGAAAACTGCCGGAGGCATGTATGTAATAGTCTAGAGAGACCGACATGTGTTGCCAAGTACGGGAAAGTTCAAGCTAACGTTCTCCGGCCCGTACGTTTTAAGATAGCAAATATAACTCGAGTATTTGTTCAGTGAATAATTTTGGAAATGTCCAATCACGTGAGTAACGCATGTAGTGTGTATTGATGAGTTTCTCGTAACGAAATCAGCGATAACAAAGTAGTTAGCACGGTTGCTTCATGAAGAGACGGGCCCGAGCTCAAAATCCGATCAGGGTAATGGTATAAGCTACTAACGAATTCTAACTGGAACGAAACTTGTGTCTAATGCTTCCTTTCGTAAGTAAGTGACTAGGAAGTCTAGACGGATGAGAGAGTTGCGATCAACTTTGTTGTGCAGTTTATATCGACTAACTTCCGTACTACATTTCAGCAAATGTAAAGTAGTTGGGCTAAGTTGTAGCTTGTTTTCATTATGTTAACGTGGATGGATATAGTCCAACTGGGACTGTCAGTTTTTTCAGTGGATCATCATCATCATCGACAGCAATACATCAGTGGTTCACACTGATGCTTAACTGCCACACAACCACGAAGAAGAAAAAATCTATATAGGAAGAAAGAAGAAAAAGAGGAGGGGAGGGGAAGTGGACCTAACTACTAAAAAATAGCTACGTCTATATTCAAACATCACTAGTTTTCTGATTGGCAAACCGAATCGTGTCCCCTAGATAAGAGGCCATGCATATGGGTGAGTCCAGTTTTCAGTTGTATTCAGATTGACCGCCAGCCCAAATTTAAGTAGGTAAATCTACAATCATCACAAGGAGTTCCAAAGTGTCTCATGTTGGACTTATCGACATAACACATGAAGTTAACGCTCTGTAAAAGCAAACAAAGGGAAAAACGTCGTCACGCAAGTGAATGGTAACGAATCAAGCACTCGCCAAAATTAGTCTGTTGGTCCAGCTTCAAATCTCAGTCCAACAGACTATCTCTACCAGATGAGTCCAGACAAAGACGAAACCGGTCGTGTATTGTAAGTTTGAGGATGCGCATCCAGAAGCATTGGAAACACCATTTCGATCCCTCGCGACCGTTTTCAGTGGAACTGTCACAACGAGACTGGACCTTGACGTGGTGTGACGGCTTGCGCATCTCGATGACCTATTGGGCTAAACTGGACGGTGTGGCCACCACACCGATAGAGTCACTCATACCAGGCAGGCCAATGGGTAGAGGTCTGACAAACCAGTCTCCTGGTCCTCCAGGTTGGGGGTTGGAAGAAGGTTGGCATCTTTTTCCGGAAAAAGTACCAGTTCTGGTACATTGCCACCCAACCGCTGCCTTGCGGTACAGGCTTTTGAGCCAAAGGCTTTGGTTGAGAACCCTAATCGTTCTCCTGTCTAGGTCTGGGCGTCCTGGCAGTATCTCAGCCCACACACAACCATGAATATTCACAACAACAATAAATCCATACTGCATCGGCCGTCTCGCAGTATAAACCGGGTCGCCCTATCTGCTGCATACAGCAGGGTGGATAGGCGAAATCATGCTACTGCTGACCCCTCCCCACTGTCCTATCAAATTTAGCTCTCAGGCCCCTCCCGACCTCCATTTCTGATAATTACTCTACAGGTCCCACAACAGATGTAGCTAACTGTGGTAACACTGAGCCGGTAAGTTCCGTCTCTTGCCTTTCAGCTTCAGGCCTCCCTCGTCCCTTGCTTAGACCTAGAACGCGAATTAATATAGGTGCCTTCAACGTTCGCACGCTAAAACAGATAGGTCAGCAAGCGGCTCTCGCACGAACGCTAGACTCGTTGCACGTTGATGTCTGCTGTATCTCGGAGACTAGAATCCATGACAGTAGTCAACGTATGGAACTAACAGCACCCGCATTGTCTACCCGATACTGGTTATACACTTCGGGTGACTCCACAGCCGCTGTTACAGGTCAGGCTGGGGTAGGTATAGTTCTCAGCACGACGGCCGCAGCCGCATTAGTAGATTGGATTCCTGTTAACAGTAGACTTTGTGCCGTCCGCTTGGCAGGTTCTGTTAAAACCAGCTCTAGACGCAAAACTTTCAGAAATTTATTCATTGTGTCTGCTTATGCTCCTACTGACTGTAGTGACATCGGCGTCAAGGACGCATTTTACTCGGATCTGGCCACTCCTTCGGTCGACACGTGGCTCTGATATAGTCGTTCTGGCGGTCGGTCGCCTTGGTGAAGCCGAATCTCGTTTAGGTGGTAGGTTTGGGATAGCATCACATCGATCAGATAATGGTGGGCGATTGTTGCAGCTGTGCGCTGAGCATAATCTATTTTTAGCCAGTACTGGTTTTAGGCATCGTGCACGTCAATGCTATACTTGGCGCCCGCCTTCTCCGAATCAGGCCTGGTCTCAGATAGACCACATAGCCGTTAGTTATAGGTGGCGGGTTCCATTCAAGACTGTCGTTCTTATTGGAGCACGTACTTGGATTCAGATCATGCGTTGGTACGTTGTCGTTTTGTTCTTACTTTTGCTGGGCAACGACCCCACCGACAGCAACGGTTAGCTGTTGAGAAACTGGCTTTACCATCGGTAAGGCATAATTACCAAACCAGCTTAGAAAGCTGCCTTAGTGGTACTCACTCCGAAGACCCTAATAGCTGCTGGACTCAAATCTCACAGGCCATTCAGAAAGCAGGTACTGTAGCATGCGGCACAGGGGTACATGGGGTAAACAAACATTGGATTTCAGAGAAATCCCTGGAGTTGTTAGAAGCCAGACGGAAGGTTCCTCCTGGTAGATGTCTCTT
>LOND01001382.1:44677-80646 GCA_014220965.1 Paragonimus kellicotti | reverse complement strand
TGGACGCTATTTCGCGTTGTGCTGCTAAGTACTTCGGAATGCGCTTTGCAGCCTCAAAATGCGAAGTGCTTCTACAAGATTGTTGTGATCACGTAGATTTAATGTTAGATAATGAAGTCATGGAGATTGTTGACCGGTTTGTATACCTGGGAAGCTGCATCAGCGGTGGCGTCGGAGGTGTAGGGAATGAAATAGAAGCGCGTATTTCCAAGGCTAGGGCGGTGTTCGCTAATCTAAGACACCTATGGCGACAGAGAGGGTATTTCTCTGAAGCTTAAGGGTCGCGTATATCAAACAACAGTGAGGGCTGTATTACTTTACGGCAGCGAAACGTGGCCGCTCAGAGTAGAGGACGTGAACCGTCTTCAGGTATTTGACCACCGATGTCTGCGTTCAATCGCTCGTATCGGGTGGCACCAGCGAGTAAGCAACGAGGAGGTTAGGAAGCGGGTGTTTGGCACTGATTGTCAAACGAGTTCTTTTGTTCAGTCGCTACATTTGCACAGACTTAGATGGTTAGGTCATGTACTAAGGATGCCAGCTAGTCGTTTGCCACCGAGCACCGACGCTGCGGCCGACTGGCGCAAGGTGCGAGGTGGACAGATGATGACCTGGCGTAGACAAATGAAATCGTTCACGAAGGGGTTGGTCACTGTAGGTCGGGTTCGTCTCCCGGGCTGGGGCCCTCGCGACTCACAGAGTCGGTGGCTTGAGACGTTAGGTGAGATGGCGGCTAATCGAGCTCAGTGGCGTGAATGTTGTCGTTGTTTGGCCGAGTTGTCTGTGAAGTGAGTGCACTTAATGATGCGGGGCAGTGAAAGCCGTAAGGAAGCTGTCTGCTGATGACGCCTTACTTTCACTTACAGCTCGGTTGTTTGTTTGCAAGGTGTAGGCGCCTTGATGTTGTGTGCACACTATGTACGTTTAACAAAACTCTCACTTGGTGTTTTTGAATCTCAGAGATGTTATGTGTTAGTGTGACTAAATACCTGTGAGCATAGCTGAGCTTACCGACTGAGTTTCTTGGCTTTGGATGACAGTCCAAACAACAGAATGAAAATTTAAACATTCGTTACTTAATTTGCGAGTATGCTGTGCACTGGGACATCGAGATCATGCAAGCTCGAATATGTCGCATCCAATTTCAGCAGTGCGTAACCAACCCTTGATTTGTGTGCACATTCAAAAGGAAAATAACAGGAATAAGATGGTTAGAATTGCAGACCAGAATCTGAGTCATTCCGCAGCTCACTTTAGCACCCTTTCGGAAGCTTTTGCAGTCTATCTGATTTCGAGCATGCCGCTGTGCTCTCCTCTGAAACAAAACGGTGTTAAGACGTTGATTCTAGAAACTGCGCGGCAACTGTGATTTTCATACAGCCCGCTCAGACTTGTACGTTGGTGTGTTCGTTGTCCTCTGAGGTAGACAGACGATGACAATTGATTAAGCATAAAGTGGACGATATGGTGTGTTTCTGCGCTCGTGTCCTAGGTGATATCATCTAGTAGGCCAAACGACAGACTGTAAATGGTGTTCTTTCACTTTTATTGTAACACTCCACGTTTTTCGTGCTTATCGATTTCCGGTAACAAAAATGCGCATAGGTAAGCGTTGACCGATTTCATTCCTCATGTTGTTTAGCTGCCTACTTATTTTTTAGTCTGGCTATCAGCCAAACTGCAGTTTCAATCTCGAAGGGTGATATACATTTTAAAGTTCCCTGAGGTTTTCGCATACAATATAGACAGGAATTGCATCCAGCTTTAACTTGCACGTTGTAGTCACTTATTCTCTGTAGTGCTTGTTTAGACCATATCTGTCTTCGGTAGGCGCTGTTAAGTACACTGCAGAACGTTTTTATGACCTTGAATTCGTCCGTCTCGCCTACATGAATTACAAACACGTGCGTGCGTGTCTAAAAAAGTTACTTCTTATCGCACCAACCGATCATGGTAGAATTTATAGACCATACGTGCTTTTACCTAGTGTTCTTACGATCAGGTTGCCTCGGCGAAACGAATGGGTGCTGTCGTACTGTAGTGACTGGTACGTATGTACGGGGTTCGGGTTTCCAATCGTCAACTAGCACTCGTAGCAAATTAACGCAGAATCAGGGCCACTTGAAATGACGCGGAGATATCAACACACAATTTGTTCGTTCCATTTTGAACGTTTCTGTTCAGTCTTGGGAATCTTCAACAAACTGGGCCAACGTTGGCCGAGTGTGTATGCATTGCACGCCCTCCGCAGTGACGTCCTCATTTTCCTGTAGGGAGGAACTGCGTACGAAATATTCAACCTTTAACGACCACTCTTCTAGCCTCTGCGGCGACCGCTGCACAAATGTTACCACAAGTAGTAGATCCGTCTCTTATCCTACCTCCTCTAGGGCAACCAGTTCTTGTTTCCTAGGAGTGGGAGTGCAGTGTATGTAAGGCTGAATATATTTACCCTAGCCATTTTATCTGAGTCAAGTTATGTCAAATCAAAAATTTGTCGTATGCACCTTAGGAGTTGGATGTTCAGAATTTACACAATCACATTTTTGGCAGACAACTATTCAAATTAATTCTACTGTCAATTCCCTCACAACATTGTCGAGGTTTGTAGAAAGGCATGCTAAGTGAGAGATAACAGACGAACCGTGTGCACGTGTACGCTCACATGAAGGTTTGAAAAATGGATGCGGATTTACACTTTGAAAGGTCAGAATGAGCGGGATGATTGATACAATTAGCAAGCAAATGACTTGCATGCTCTGAAATGTTGAACCGCTACTAGAGTCACTGGAGCTACGACGAATGCCGCCACGTTTAAACAAGTGTCTCAAGGATACGGAAATAAATTGAAAATCTTTGGTTAGAAGTCCACGAAAAGTACCAAGGGCACAGTGTGGCCAAAGAGGGAGTACGCGTGCATTAAAAAAACAGAGAATAAGACTTTGAACGTGAAATGTAAAGCGTGAGTCTTCTTACTTTGGTAAAAAAAATTGTTGACATGAAGAGACCATGGCATGTTGTGGCTCAACGTGACATCCAAGTATTTAATAGATTGAAACCTAGGAAGAAACTTGTTTTCGATTTGTGTTTGGGGACACGGATCAAAAATCGCCGGTAGATTGTTCCTTTAGAAAGGTAAAGTAGAAATCAATAAATTCGGATGTACTGAATAACAACGCGCGTACGTTAAACCAACTAGCCAACTCAGTAAGGCATGGGGGGATATTTCCGAATGTTGGACACCAAAGACGGTATCAGCTGCATACATTATCAAAACCTAATCTCTAGTACTGAGCATGGGGTCCGCATGAAGGAAGCACATCCAAATTCGTGACTAATGCAGAATATTCCTGTCTACTTGAGTGTGTAAACGGGACGACTCTAAAGGTTCGTTACTAAACATTATGAGAGATGATTGAATGCCATACTCTTTGAGAATACAAACTGGAGACAGAAACGGGTCGCCCTACATTTTCTATGCAGCAATGACAATTTAGTGGACACGACAGAACAGCGCATCGACAATGGGCCGAGAACGGCATCAAGTAAATTGATGTGGATGAGTGTAATTATTCTGCAACAGTAGACGTTGAAGGCGTAGCTTCTCAAAAACTGAACGCTACCGAGATGGTGGATGCAGTTGGCTGGAATTTATCTATGCCTTTCTTCGATACTAGGGTGATGCTAGCCGTTCTCCAACAGTCAGCACTCGGTAAATATGTCTGCAAAAGGCTCAGCCGAAATTTCAACACACTCTGAACACAACTGGCGACAGTCCATCTGGCCCTTCTGTTGTGCCAGCTTTGAGTTAGATCGCTTCTTTGTAGACAGTCGTACGTCCACAACAGGGAGAAAATTCAGTTGAAGGAAGTGGTTCACACAGTAAGTAAGGAAACACTTAATGAACTTCCAAAAGTACGGTCTAAGTCCTTACTATCACCTTTCAAGTTTCCTGCTGTCTTGGCTACCGAGTAACGTCTGAGTGTGCACAACAGTAAAGCGACGTAATCCAATTTTTGTTGGTTTTGAAAACACTTTCACTACTGCACAACGTTCTTTCATTCAAGACTCGAACTTTTTTTTATCTCTGTAGTTTCCAGTAAGCACAGACTCTAGTTGTTCGGAGGTTGAGTGTCCCGCGTATCAGCTTACTAAACGGCGTTTTAGAAAATAGTGACTTTCTGCATCACAACATTGTTAGGTTCGTGATGTCCTAGCTGTACTACCATCTAGTTGGTTTTCACGTCCTTTTCATCGTGAAGTATTGCAGAACAACATGATAACCTGTCTACTTTGTGTACCTTTTCTGTCCCACGTTTTCCCTATACACACAGAATCTGACCGACAAGGGCCTGAAGGCCAATGAGTGGGTGGCTAGCGTATCGCCTGTAATGAACGGCAAAGGCGGTGGAAAAGATTCCTCGGCTCAGGCCACGGGTACCCGTATTGAAGCCCTGGATGATGTGATACGCTTGGCCAACCAGTTTGCTCGGACTAAGCTACAAAATATCTGAATTCAATCATGTACATCTTGCCTGTTGAATGTCAAGTTCTGAAATAAACGTGTATAGGAGGTCCGTTTATGTATCACCTAACTGTCAAATTTTGGTTGGTACCGTTTCCGTCAGTAAGAACCCCATTGTCTCTGTATCTGTGATTTGATTAGATACTTTTAGATGCAAGCAATACTTCAGGTAATTGGCCCGTTACATTCTTACATGAACTGCGAGCTGTATGCGCCCAAAGGAGTTCAGTCGTAGTGGTGGCACGTCGGTCCAGACTATGGCAACTCCATAATTCGGTCTCATCAACCTGGCGTTTAGCCGTCCACATATAATCAAACATTGCGATGGTTTCAGTGTATTCTCTGAGACGTCGAATATCGCTCACTTTTGTACTCAACTTTCACGTTCAGTTTTACTTTTAGCTGATGGCGTTGCAGTGGAATCTAATTTTAACTGTTTCACCGCATGTGATGTGCGCACGTTCAAATTTTGTGTGACGATGCTTATTTGATGAATTAGGAAAACTGAAGCAAGTTGTCTGTGTTAAACCCATACGACCTGGCCTATTGCTTGCGGGCGTTAGCTTGTTTCTGATTAATCAACTGCTCATCTTTGTCCGCCGTTCCTTCGTATCCCGACCGGTTTAAACGTTTGTGGTCAATCAAACATCTACCCTTGTTATGCCACTGATTCTACCTGTGCCACACCTTCTCAGTGCCGTAGTGTGTTCAGAAATGTTTGACTATTTTCTCTTCTAGTAATCCTGACAACATGACTGTAACAGTCTGTAAGTTTTGTTAGCAATTAGTCCCAACGACCGCCAGTCAAGTGGTAGATATGTACAACGAACGATCCTTCGAAAATCGACCTTGCGCAAATGTACTATAAACCCTTTGCCCACGTGTCTGCGTAGATTGCCCAATATTCGATGAGCACAAAACCTACCATGAATAACATAGGGTGTGTTTACATGAGCTTCTGAAACATTCGACGGATATTTTACAATAGAAGGGGAAATCCAAGTAGCACCGATTTGTGTCGAAACTTAGGCGCTATCACCTTCCGCTTTGCCACGTATCCGTGGGTACTATGGTTTGAAATGCCGTTGATGTTGAAAATGGCTAACGAAGAGGCGAACCAATAAGTAAGTACAAGGGTGTAGAAAAGAAAAACGTTGATGGATTCTAACGTTAACTGTTTGAGAAATCCTGCTTGGGTAATCAATCCCGTGAATTATTTGGTGGATTCCTTGACAACGGATTGCGCGGGTATCCGTGTCTAAATGTGACATTTCTAAGCTCCCGGTATGATTTCGTGGCTTAACCGGTAGAGCACTTGCGGCGTTTGGGCATGTTGTTGTCGCTGTATGTAATCCAGCCGGAGTCCATATTATTCCCAATTGTTTCTCATTTTGAAGAAATTTGAACGGGATATTAGATATTCAACTTTCTAATCTTCATTACTATTGAATTGTACGGGTGAACATCAGCAGCAAAGGTTTCAGTACGATTTGTATCCTCAACCTTTAGCAACCATGTCCTTCAGTCGTAATGTAAAATTACTCTAATGGTATCCTTGTGGATGTGACGCTTTTTATGTCCAGCTTTAAAGAGACGAACTCAGATTTCACTTTCCATACTCATGATCCGCAACACTACTGCTGCAAAGTGCATCCTGTAGAACTGGGCAGAACGGGAACCATTATCTCATAGAATCTGTGCCTAACAGAAATCGTCAAACAACAGCACCCTGCCGTCACTGTGTTTCAGTATGGCCACTTTCCTACCGGAAGAGAAAGCAACGTTTGGACCTTGCGAGCTCCGCAAACAGTTCGCCATTGATTCGTTGGCAACAAAGTTTAATAAGAATGGAAAAGTGAACACGCTCGATGGACATCAGTTTTCAGTACACTGGCGCAAGGTACAAAATTATCTTTCTTCATTTGAGAAAACAGACAGTAATAAGTTAGAAGCGTTTCCCCGGCTATGATCCCCAGCCTCTGGCTGGAAACAAATAGTGACCAATCGGGTTCAATGACGTAAGTGCTGTTATTTACGAAGTAATGACAACTAATGAGGCTGTCCTCTATTCCTTTCTCATCCTTCAACTAGGATTTGTTCCTACAGTAATTATATTGCACTTAGGCATCAGTATCAATCACTAGTCTATTAGAGTATCATGGTGTGTTGCATTGGCTGAAGACTATATGGATGCGATAATACTCGCAGAGAACGCTACGTTCAACATATAACTTTCCAATAAAATGAAACGAGTGTGTTTTTAAGATCTAATTATTAGGTCAATACAAATGTGTACGCACTGATTCCCTGCACTACTTGATGCATTTCGTCGGACCTCTTCGGCAGCCACGACTCGCTCATGGTTTGCTACTTATCCACTTATGCTTCTGAGTTGTCTGTCCGCATTCAAAACGTGTTAGTATATTCATTTAGTTGCACTTGACATCAGGAAACCTATGGCTTACGACGGGGCAATTGATCGAAAGAATAAGAGCATCACCTAGCCCGATTAAGAACTGGAGTAAAAAAAAATCAATAACGGGCACGATTGTCGCTCATCTGGAAGACTCAACCATAGTCGACCTTGCCGAGTTGTCATTGCGGTTGCAGCCAAACAACCGAGACTATCCCAGCAACATTATGTTGGAACGGCTCAAATGATTGCGTAATCAAAAGCAGTGAACATAAATGTAGTTCGTTCGTGCGCTAGCCCCTTATGGCCGGCGACCAACTTCTTTTGGCCTACTGCTGACCAGTCACAAGTGACGTGGACCGTCTTTGCTCTATCCAAGTAAAAACTGCAGATTGCATTACCAGGCTTTGTAGCGAATCGATGTGTAATATTCCTACCAACGGACGTTCGGACATCATATACAATCGATCCGGCGAAAGTAATCGCATCTTTACGCGGCATATGCTTCGCACACGAACGACAGAGCCATACCAAAAGATGGAAAGTCCCACATTTCAGCCTGATTCGAAACTGACGAAATTCCTTGGACATGGGGAAGTTCCTGCGAAAAACGTTTCTCTACTTGTCGCATTTTCAAATGGTGTGCATACTCAGTTCGTTAGTGGTGACTACATCTACTGCCGTGGCCTGTCCGCTGTCATTAGTTCAAGTTCGCGGAAGACCAGCAGGTTGATTCGCGGTTCCTCCGGTGCGATCCGGTCAGATTTCCGAGCGGTTTTCACAGCTTAATGCATCACACGATCGTGATGTGGGCGCCACGACCAGCTGTAAACTAAACCACGTGAGATCGACTTTCCACAATTCCGCCACGCTTTCGAAACCTAAGATCCAAAACTCGGTTGCCGCCAGAGGACCTGCGAGCCTTTATGCCACGAGTACTGGCACACAGCTAGACGTCCTGATTAAAGATCCATGGGAAGATGCGATCCAGACTGACCGATCAATTGAGTGAGTCCGTGCAATCGCTAATATCTTGAGTATGTTTCGTTCTTCATGTTCAGGAGGAGGTTGGCCCATGTTATTCCTCGTTGAGTATACATACTTGCTGGCCACCGGTCATCCTAAGACGTAAGTTGAGAGTGATAACTGCTACAAAGGCGGAAAGTTGGACCGTTTCTGACTCATCGTATGATAGCACGTCCTGTCCGAATAGAATTAGGCAAGGGAAGTTACTGTCGTTACCATCCAGCAATCGACTAGAGAAGAAGAACACTATCGACATATGCTTGTAAAGTCGGAAGGATGCGGGCAACGAAGATCGAACCAATTCGTCCTACAATAGCAGCCTCTTGCTTCCGGCGATTCACAAAACCAATGAATAGATTGTGTTGGATAACTGGTGGTTGTGTGGTGCAGTCAACTCCTGTTGTAGCTTGAATGGAAACATGGTAATATTATCCAAGGTATTGACTATTAATCATAATCAAAAACAGCAGCACACCAGTAGTTCGCGCGGATGTTCAACGGTCATAAGACCGTGAAGAAAGGAGCAATTTCTGGATACGGGAAAATGGAAGAGAGAGAGGGAATCTGTACACTAAACGTCTAAATCATCGTTGTTGATTGAGACCAGACCGTTTTATCTGGGATAGATCTCAAGATGACAGGGTTGATCTTTCGGCCAAGGTATATGAAACGGCTGATCTTCAACAAAGACTGAATTCTCCGGATGCCATGATCTGGTGTTTTCTGTTGGCCTTTATGATCAGGTTGATGGAATTCAGTTGGCTGATTGTCATCCTGGCGGTAGAATTCAGTTCCGCCTGCGGTGCGTTCCTAACAACCGTGATCACATCGTCTGCGTGGGTAATCGCCTCGCGTGTTATCTGTACAGAGAGGACGCTATCGGGAACGGCTGCTTGCGTGACTTCACCGATAACCTTTAAGAGGAGGATAACGGTTCCTCTGTCGGACGCAGCGTAAAGGAAGCAGCATTCCATCATCAAATTAGGCTGTTGGGTCCACGTGAGTTGGACAACTGCATTAGTTTGGATAAATACCATGCCAGAGCGAATAGTCACTTCATAGAAGACTTCAGGAAGGTCGACAAATATTACAGGGAAATTGCAAAGGGCCCGACGAGCGACACGAAGTGCAGTAGATTTATCGCCTCGGAAGTGCACTATGCACGACAGGATTAACATAACTGAACGGGTCACAAATGTATGCAAAGCTCAGATTGTCCAACCTTGAAATATCCAGAAGAACAATACTGAAGGGAAGTTGTGCTCACAGCAAATTCCTGTGCCACTGGTGATGATACCAGTAGTGACCAAGTCACTCCTGGTTGTGGAAATGTCCACACCACTAGCAAATATGACCCACGCATCCCCAAATATATCATTCCTAACTTTCCGTTGCTAATTCGTGCTTCATCGGTTCAAACTGTCGTTCCGTTATGGACAATATCTGGTGCACTAGACCATTGGTACGCACTGGCTTCCTGTGTTTATTCGACTACAAGTGCTTTTCTAACACTGAAACCAGGTTTGTTCTCCATAGGACATAGATTCACGTAAGAAGCCCACGCTTGCGTACAGAATCGAGCATTAGCTGAATTAGTCTCTAACAAATGTAACGTTGGTCTTCTCTGATGGCGTAGTAGTTGCCAGTGCGAGTTCAGTGTCAGCAAACTGCACCAACAATATTTAGACACACCTGACATGTTTTCACCCAAACCATTGGTTTTCCAGCCGTTCGTATTTTAACGGACTGTCGAAACCGTTGTTCTGTCAGCAAACACACCCTAGCTTCATAGAATTCTGTTGAATCACACGACGGCCGCTGATGTTGCAGCTCATAGGAATACCTGAGCGGCTTGTCACTCATAAATCTTTATCAAGATGGAATACCCTGAAGAGTGTTAGTTATCATGCGTGCAACACGAAAGTTGTTAGTTTCATGGTGTTGGGGAAAGGCACTTTTTCCCAAAAGTTCGTCTTATTTGCCGAGAAACACTGAAACCAGGTTTGTTCTCCATAGGACATAGATTCACGTAAGAAGCCCACGCTTGCGTACAGAATCGAGCATTAGCTGAATTAGTCTCTAACAAATGTAACGTTGGTCTTCTCTGATGGCGTAGTAGTTGCCAGTGCGAGTTCAGTGTCAGCAAACTGCACCAACAATATTTAGACACACCTGACATGTTTTCACCCAAACCATTGGTTTTCCAGCCGTTCGTATTTTAACGGACTGTCGAAACCGTTGTTCTGTCAGCAAACACACCCTAGCTTCATAGAATTCTGTTGAATCACACGACGGCCGCTGATGTTGCAGCTCATAGGAATACCTGAGCGGCTTGTCACTCATAAATCTTTATCAAGATGGAATACCCTGAAGAGTGTTAGTTATCATGCGTGCAACACGAAAGTTGTTAGTTTCATGGTGTTGGGAAAAGGCACTTTTTCCCAAAAATTCGCCTTATTTGCCGAGAAAAATGGATTTTCCATTTTGGAGAATTTGAATGCCCGCCAGAATTCTCGAACATCCGAGAAGTCACGCTCGCCTCTGATTGGTCCGTTGGGTGGCCTAGGCCCAAGGCCGCTCAAAACCTATAAATACAGTCGCTGTAAACCACTATTTTGCCTTCGGGCTGAGCAGCAAATAAAGCTCGTTTGAAGGCCGTCTTTTTCTTACTTGTTGGGGGATCTAAGTTGCGAGAGTTGGGTTCCGATATTTGCGCTCTGATTTTCGTGCAGTTTTGCAATATCGTTGCGTTCGTTCGTGATAGAGATACTGCTCGTGGTCTTTGCGTTTGTTCTTGTCTTTCTCTATCAGGGAGGTCGTAACAAATGGCAAGAGTAGCGATCGGGATTCGACCGAAGCGCTTTTATAATACACTTAACGATGTACTCTTTCTTCATATTTACATGAAAAACCAAACGACGAAATCTTTCGAAATTCCCCTGGCTTAATAACACTGATTCGAATAAACCTCGTTGAATGGGGAAAAGTAGATAATTAAGTAATTCCTTGGTTAAGCCACAACGAGTTAAAAACCAGAGTTATCGGTTTCGCAACGTTTCGACCCTCTCGGAGAGCCTTTATCAAGCGATTTAAATTGTACAAGCTGTCAACTTTCACGTGTTTGTGTGTTTTAACATGCGGCGTGTGGATAGGCTACCAATAGGACGGGTTCACCTGAGGTCACCACGTGATTTCTGGTTTCAACTCGTTGTGGCTTAACCAAGGAATTAACTTAATAATGAGCATCAGCACAACGCACAATGTTTTCTCATATCCGTTCTGTTTACGGTTCGCAAGTACGAAAGTAGATGATGTGCAACTAGAATAGTGGGCCAGTAATCAACAAAACGTATACTTCTAGGAAGCAAACAGATAAGTCGCAATCGGGATCGTCCAGCACGAAATTTCCATGCTTCTATCACAGCCTAATCCCGAGCCCACGGTCTTTTCGATGCAGAACAATAGGTGTGCACACAGATTGAATCGATAAAAAAAATTATTTATTCATTTGGCATCTTTTAACATTCAAAGCGATTTGTCTAATGAGACACAAGTAAAATCGGGAGGACTTCAAAACTGGTGTTTGACCGGAATTGGTCGCCGTGTTTATGGAATTCAGAACCAGTTGGAGTATCACTGGGCTGTTTACAGTTCTGACGACTCGCAAGCAGATTATGAAGTATTCTCATGTTGCTTGATAAACGTTACCGGTCAATTTGATAGACGAGCAGCAAACCTCATCACTCTTTGAGGATGTCATTCGATGACAAAACGACAACAATGAAGATCCCTCATCGTTTTGCTTCCTTTCACTTGTTTCATCGCTGTCACGATAGACAAAGTTACCCATTTGAAACAAATACTATATCCGTACATCCGATCCCCTAAATACGGGCGTCACATTTTGTGTTTTATTTCACTTTCGAAAAGAAGACTTACAACGGAGCATTTCAGTTGGGCTCAACCACCAATTCCATAAATTACAATATCCGTACATCCTCAAATACAAACTCGATTCCGAACGCCGACTCACCCCTACATTCACGAAAACGTCACTCTTATTTGTGCACAGTACGCAGAAAATCTTACAGCCACCATCTCTTCAACACATCCGTTTAGCAAGCAAACTCATCACTCTATTGTCAGTTGGGAAATACGTCTGACTGATTATTTCGGAACAATTGCCTTCATAACCATATGGGACGACGTGGTGAACCACAATGTCTTGACATTAATTACTGTCAGTCTCTGACTGTTGCCATATGATGACGGGACACATACGGATTAGCCGACAATTGGTTGCTAAGCCCATCTAGGGGCATTGAAAGTAGTTCGTGTCAGCGAACTGTCGTGAGTTCCAGGAAACAAAACGCGATCGTGTACCATACCGAAATCCATAAGGAGACAGACAGTGGAGGCACTGCTTTAGAAAGCTAAGCAACACAGATAGAAACACAAGTTATTAATCGATGATCATTGTAAAGAGCGGTAGAAGTAGTACACTTGAGAAAAAAACCCGACACCGGCAAATGAAAACAGTAGGGAAAGGGAGACAAACGGTTGGAAAGCAGCAACAAGTTTGTGATCACAGCATAGAAACAATAGGTTGGCTGAGAAAGAAGGGCTTCTGTGGCTGATAACGCACTTCACCAAGCACAACCGGTCCGTACGAAACCGTCATGAAGACAGCACGGCTGGAAGAGGGTAAAGATGTACGCGACAATACACCACAAAAATGGATGCATTGTTCGCGACATAAGAGTGCCAGAGGGAAGAAATAACAAAAGATGAGCAGAACAGGAAAACATAGTGCCGCCGTTCTTTACCGTGAGTGTCGAGGAGCAATAATGCACATACCTTGACAGTCCAATCCGATTTCAGTGGCCTAAACAATAAAATGGAAGGGATATGTATGAGTACCAGATATAGGACGCCAAACAGAAGCTTAACTGAGAATTTGCCGCGCCATCCCAAACATAACCACAGATGATCATGTTAAGCAAATCAGTAGTAACAGAACGTAATATCAACAAACTGTACTAAGAGTTTCTGGCTGTAAGCCACGGCCAATTTTTCTAAATAGCCCCTTGTCAAGAGCATTAAGCAATACAGAGTCAAGTGCGGCTGTTACCGCAAACCTTTGTATTTGGCATAAATACCCACTGAACAGCAGTTAGTGCGGGGATAGAAACCTGGACCGGTCACCTGATACACTGCTACTTGTTTTATTGCGACGCTTCTTGAGGCGCCTATCTGCGAAAGAAGTCCGAATACTCTGAACCATAATTAACACCTGTGAGTAATGGCATACCAGTGCTAAACTGCGCTACCATTTGTTTAAAAATTTCCTCAGTATGAATCAGACGTGTGCAAAAACTCATTTACACTTGTGACGTCATTGCAGTGTGCGAGATAAATGCCCGACTACGATCGGTAGCACTAAATCAATACACTTCGCTGTATACAACCGTGCTGTTTTTCCAACACACTAGGTTAACAACGTATTTCAGATTCAGTAGTGGTGAGTTGAAACTAACAGAACTGACGGAAGAAAGCAATGAAGTAGCGAACTTGAACAATGGTGCATAGGACAAGAGTAACCAGACAATTTGGCAAACAAAGTCTAACAATACGCTGTGGATTCGAGCACAGTTAATTGTATTGAAATGAATCCCGAAAGATCAACTCACCTTGGTGATGTGACAAAGTTTGCCTTTCATTTCGGGCACATAACAAGCCCCGCTGAGCGGGTCTTTCACGTGATCCTTCCCACTGTAAAAGCAAATGGATAGAAAACACCGCCATATGAGAACAGTTGATAGATCGATCTCATGGGTCAACGCGCAAGAACAATAAGACATCTTGGTCTACAGACTAACAAGTCCGTTTAGCGACCCATGTGCATACACCCATGGATTGGATCACCTGTGACGACTAAACAGAGCATACTAACATTAAAAGTCAGAAACAGTACGCACTCTTACCGATAAATTGGGACGTAGGTGGCGGCGCAAATATCGAACGGATTTCGGGGGTCGTAGGCCAGCGGATGTGAATCCTCCATCGGTGAGGTTGCTTCACAGGCTTGCAAAATTTTTCTGGTCTGATTAGCAACTTCCAACGATGGGGCCATGTCCAAAAGGCGGCGTGCCATGATGGCGGCTGTGCGAAAATTTTTCAGTTTGTAGAGCAAATTGAGTGCCGTGCGAAGAGTGAGAATGAGGTGGGGAGTCTCCAGGCGGCAATGCGTGAAGTAGCAGGCCAATTCTAAGTTGCGAATCTGAAGAGAGAAAGCACCGTCAAAAGTAGTCACCGGAATGTCTACGTAAATATCGAACCGATCACTCCAAGCCACGAAGGGCTGACCAAAAACTACTCCAGTAACCATTAAGACGAGTTTGCCCAACGGTTACATCGAAGTTAACCTCCAGCTTGACAGCCTTCAGTTACATAACAGAGTACCGCGGTTTGGCAGAATTTCTGTCCATTTGCAAGGCTTCTTAAGGACGAGCATCCGTGAAGAGACAAAAATGGTGAGCGCAATAGGATGATACAGATGGGCAAGCAGCTACCACCCACAGGAAAAAGTACCATAGCGCTGTGAAGCCAATTCGCGGTGACATCCACTCGAACAGGAACAATAGCTGAGGACAGAAAGCTATTGGATGCATTTCACAATGGATGATCTAAGGTCATACGGAAACTGCGTCATCTTGTGTTAAACACACGACCAGTATCAAGAACAGCAATACATCAGTGGTTCGCGCTGCTGTTTAACTATCGTACAAACACGAGTGGAAAAGTAAGGCATAGCTTAAAAAAAGGAAGAAAATGTTTATATACAAACGTTCAACATCAAGGTGCCTACATCGAGTAAACAAACAACCGAGCTGTAAGTGAAAGTAAAGCATCATTATCTTTACGGCTGTCACCATCTCGCATATTGCGCTTACTTTGTTAACATTCAGGCTACGGAGCCAGATCAGCCGACAGCTCATCTGCAGTCTCTAGCCATCAATTGTGTGAGTTCCTTAGTCTGCACGGAGAGTCCATGTTGGCCGGAAGTCCTGTCAACTCATGTGATTTGCATGCGAACTGGACGTCACCCTCACGGCCATACATAAAAGTAAGCTTCTGAAGAGTTGTGAATCAAGCCTGCAGCCACATGAATGAAAGTCTACAACGTCACAATCCAGACCTGTTGAGCATTTTTATCGGGCAGTAAGCTTGCTGATAACGAGTATGCAAACCCCACTGCTTTACTCGGTCTTTCTGCGAACAGCATGCTGAATCGGGTAAATGATATAGCTAGTCTGTATGTTATGCACTTTGCACCTTCAAAGCGTAAAATTCTGTTACGATATTGGATTGGCACTGACACTATACTCGCTACTGCAGGCAGATTGCTCAAGTATACACCGAGCCGCCTACTTAGGTAGTGTCACCCCATTATATATATATATATATATATATATATATATAATGCATGTGTGCTCAGTTTTGCTTTGTGGTTCAGATATTTCGCCTTTGTAGTGAAAATACGATCTACGTTGGTTGGGTCATGTACTCCATTCGTTTATAACGGCCATGAACCTAACCAGGAGGTACCGTGGTTCGAGCCCGCCACTCAACAGTGTTGTGAAATATCCTATAGGAAAATTGTCAAAAAAGATTATCAAGACTAAACAGGACCAGAAATGTCGTGGATGAGGACACACCATTCATTGCCACAGATTGTCACCTAGGAGAGCGTTTCTAACAAGGAACTTAAGTGACCACAAGGTTTCCCACAGGACAGGCAACATCTACTCACTTTACTCGACGGAATAATCGAGGCACTGATACATTGTGGTCATGCAGTTGCTTGACAACTTGGCGTTTTTACCCAACCGTTGGTCTCATGTGCTCCGCACACCGTAATTCTGTGAGTGTTGACGACCAGGAAAGTTCCGATCGCAGTCGGCGTCGACTGTCATGTTGGGATATTAGTGACCATCCACGCAACTGGTCGGCAGTGACCTCGGACAAGTGGTAGGCCTGCATCCATAGAAGTTATGGTTTTTCAAGCATCCTCGTATACTTTCTGCTCGGTTTTTCTTCATCAGACACTTGGACTTATTTGTTAACCGGTTATTTCGTGAGCTGCTGTCAGAACTAACGGCGACCCCAGCCATAGTACCTACGAGTGCGGATTACAACTAATAATCATGATGGTGATTCTCAAATCATGAACCTGGTTTACGAAAATTTCTCCTCTTGACTAAACAAAACTTTATGACATGAACACTACATGTCCACTTCCTAAACATGTAACTTTCATAAGAACTTATTTTTCGATCTACGGAAGTCACTTCATGTACGACAGTATGTCCTAACCTGATTAGCCAGTGTTTCTTTCGGCATCGCCTTCCGAGTCAGTTCCATGGACAAACCGAGGATGTATTCTTTGCACACACTGATTAACCGTTTGGCTTCCGACTCCTCGGAGAGTGAATCGACAACCAGAAGGGGCACGGAGAGTAGGATGGTACGGAAGCGGTCTACTGCATCTTGGAACTTTCCTTTCGTGGTTAGCTGATAAGCCAATTGAAGTCGACTAATGAGGTCATTAAGAGTAATTGCCACAGTAGGGAGCGCGGTGTTCGCCGAAGTTTTCTTCCTGTGATGAAAGATGAAGCAATGTTGAGGAAAAATGTATTGTCATTTTTAAAATTAGTCTTGAGCATTAATCAGAACGATCAAAACATTCGTTTAAGTACTATCATGTTGGAAACAGCTTAGTGTGACGTAAATCGAGCCGCAATCCTATAAAAAAACGACGTCGGTGTGATATAGAAGCACGGATTAGATATTGAAATGTTCAGCACACGACATTCTGGTGGGATTCCTGTTGCCATCAACAGTGCAAAACACAACTACTATGCCTAGTAGATACAGTATTTTGCACACTACAGTTTTCAAAGACTAACTCACCAGGTGCGTTGCGGGTAGATAAACAAAGAGGGGGTGGAAGGAACCCCTAATCCAACGGAACGTGAGGCAGCAAAAAGTGACATGAACAGTGGTTTGTAGGCGTCAAAAGATGAAACACCGACCTAAAACGAAAAGAAAATAAGTTACACTGTCAATAATTGATAGATATAAGATGCTAGCATTCCACGGAGTCAAACCTTTATTTAGCCAAATCACGTAAACAGTTACAACATAGAAAACACTACTGCGATTGCCCGATACATGCACCCATTTTATTAACGAAACAGATCACCAACTATATAGAAGGCACAAGCCTATAAATGCATTTATATAGATTTAACTGCACAGACGATGAAACATGGTAGTTTCAGAAGGGGATTCGCAACCCACAGTGTTTATGTTAATCCTACTTTTACACAAACGTAGATGATGGCTAATCAGACACAGGCTCGTGTTTGTTTGTTCGCTTATTATAATAGTTTTCTGCAGCTTAAAGGACTGCCCTCCGGTGTTTACATTTCCCGTACTGCAAATGAACAGACGAAATGTTCTGGTAACGCAAATTCATGACATATTTGTTTTAGTTGGAATCTGCGTTTGATGCACCCGAACAAGAGAACATCCATTAGACTGAAACGAGTGATGTTGGCAGATTGATTGATCCGTGTTAATGGGGATAAACGAATCCGCAATGACAGACAGTCTTTCCCTTTACATACGCCATTTCTTCCTCACACAAGACCCAGTTTGAATGAGAAACAAATATATATGGATTAAAAAACGTCTTAAACATGGTTATTTGGGGTTTTCGTATCAACTACGCATTCACAGTGTACGACTAGAGCAGAATCGATTACGTACGTATTCTTTTTCTAAATTTAAATCTTTCATTATATATATATATATATATATATATATATATATATATATATAACGGGGAAGCGCAGTGGTTCAAATTCAGTGCACAAGCACTACGAGAATGACCTGAAGCTCACCTGTGAATTAAGCAACTTCATTGCTTCGGACCAGCAGCCAGCCATGATATGGTCTGCTGGCAGTTTCGAATTATCAATCCACAACTCCGAAGGCACACGACCCGTTGGTGGGGCAACAAAGCTTTCGATGACGTTCGTCCCACCCGATGCGGATTTTAGTTCTGCAGGCAATTCTAAATCTGCATCACCCAGATCCCAACCTTCGTCCTTTTGATTAACCGAAGTCGCCAGACCATCTGCCCTAAGATCATCTACGCCCTCAATAGCATCGGCAAATTCATCCGTTTCTGGAACAGAACACATTAAAATGAGAGCGGAAGACAGACACAGGTATCTTATAACCGTCCGATGCAATGGACATATCAACTGAATTTCAAAAGCATATGAGGCACAGATCAGATGTAACTATA
Organism: Paragonimus kellicotti; assembly: GCA_014220965.1. Lineage (NCBI taxonomy): Eukaryota > Metazoa > Platyhelminthes > Trematoda > Plagiorchiida > Troglotrematidae > Paragonimus > Paragonimus kellicotti. Next base: position 62,304 of record LOND01001382.1, on the reverse strand, counting down.
TCAAAAGTGAGATGACGCCCAACTAAGACATCACAACCGACGGTAAGAACATCAGTGGTAGACAATGTTGTTTAACAGCTATAAGAAATCGAATACGGAATTGAAAGAGAAAAGGATGGAACTGAATCAACTGGAAACCCTATATACGAATTCAAACAGCTAGCAGCAAGGTGTCTCCATAAAAAAACAAGTTGCAAACGAGAGTAAGGGAGCACTCGCAAGAGAACATTCACTCCCACGTTTTATTAATTATCCCTACTCTACGAATCATTCAGTCACACAAATGATAACATCCACATTCCTGAATATGATTGGTCATCATATCCTTCAACGTTTTCAGTCACAGGACCTGAGTAACGAAAGTCCCAAACCACGAAACGAGTGATGTTGGCAGATTGATTGATCCGTGTTAATGGGGATAAACGAATCCGCAATGACAGACAGTCTTTCCCTTTACATACGCCATTTCTTCCTCACACAAGACCCAGTTTGAATGAGAAACAAATATATATGGATTAAAAAACGTCTTAAACATGGTTATTTGGGGTTTTCGTATCAACTACGCATTCACAGTGTACGACTAGAGCAGAATCGATTACGTACGTATTCTTTTTCTAAATTTAAATCTTTCGTAATACTGAGATATCCAGCCAACAAGTGACAACAGCGATTAGCAGGAAAACAAGAGAAAAGAATATTGTCAAGTTGCTAAAATACAAATGAGGATCCTTGAAACAATGATCAAAAAATTTGAAAGTTGACACAATCTTATACTTTACGCCGAGATAAATGAGGTACTTGAGAATAGTCTTGAAAAAAATCAACTGAACGTTTGATTATACACTGCACCCAAAAACGGTCACAGCCGTTAATAATCGCATGGAACGACGGATAAAAGATAGACCCACGAGTAAACGCTTACCATCCAAGTCTAGATCGGCATCTTTACCCCAAGCAGCCTCGTCCGCCTCTACATTGTCTATTAGTAAGCCCATTCCACCAATTGCTGGGCCGCCTGGTCTTCCTATCTCTCCTGCCTCAGTTTCGACAGTTCCTTTCATTCCGGGCGTACGGCGTTGAACGATGGCCGCTTCAAAAACATCCAGTTGTATGCTCAGAAGAGGCCAATTAAGCTCCATCGTACGTGCAGCAGAGTCGCCCGAACTCACATGAGCACGATCGGGTCTCAGCACGGGAGGACAGGGTAAATATAGCATGGCATCTGACCGAATCGGTGGCAAGGAAACCACGGATCCGGTTTGTGATGTGTCTGTGACAGTAGACGCCGTACTCAGCAGTTGCTCTTTTAACTCGTCTGCCTCAGCAGTCAAGCCGTGAGTTGCCGCGGTCAAGTATGCTAATGGCTCTGAAGTTTACATGAAGAGAATGAAAGAACAAAAATCAGCCAACCTCGTCAATTCGGTTTAAAGTAATGTCACCGATATTGTTACTGTAAGGTAAAGTGACTTAATATGATCAAGTTGGCAGCAAGAGCATGGGAGTTAACTGCAAGAGAGTATAAGAATTCCAAAACGTAGACCACAGGGAAACTCGATTTACTTGTAACAGGTCTCGGTTAAAGCACGCTCGAAACTAAGAAACGCAAGCTTCCAGCATATGACCAACTTTATTCGTAGAAAGTGCACTACGACCCGTGACCTTTGCAATGTTTCCAAATGGGTAGTGCGGTTTTTGAACATGCGAACGGAACATCAACTGGGACTTAAGGAGGGATGCACGAAATACGTGTCAATTCCAGTGTGTTGGAGTTAGTAACACTAAGTGAGGTCACAGAGAACACTGCGAGTATGAAGTGTGAAACTGAATAAAAAAGAAGTCCATAACAATTGAAAGCGGTATAAGCACATCCGTGCAAGAAAACATGTGGTTAACAACAACGATATGGACTTACTCTGACCTCCGTTACGCAATACCTTAATACGTTCCGCCACATTTCCCAAGAGTAATGCGATCTGAAAGTGGCTGGACGAGTCTTTACGGATTTCAGCTGTGGAAGAAATAAATGAAGAAGTTGCGACAAAAACAGTGATGGCACGTCGTCAAACCAATCTGCGCGTCAATGCCAGACAGTGTTACGGCGTTCACCGTTGGCTATCTAGATAATTCTTGTACAGAAATTACCAGGAGACGACTACCGAAAAAGGGACGATTGGCTGCTTGACGGGAATACACTACGGATGTTCTCATCAGACGACTGCTTCACAGTTTTCCTTGTGTCATTTGCTTAGTCTTATGGTTCGGTATCTAAATAGTCACTCAAGTAGCCCCACCATTCCCAGGGAAGCATTAACCAAAGCAGCATGACATTCGGTCGAATCCAAAATGTCGAAATCTACATAACCTTGGCTAACCAGTCTATGAATCACACGCAACCCGAGAAGAATGAGAGATCTAAAGACAAACGCTTCAAACAGAAACACTGTGGGTTGGTTATTGTGCTATTATATGAATTATTAGATCATACGTGGGCTGGACGGCAGCGGTAGGCGGGAAAAGAAACCTTAATCATATGATCGACAGTCAGCATCGTTAATATCTAGCTAACGCAAGCTGACATCACGTTGCGTAAAAACTCAAAAGCCAATCGGCGGAGCCATCAGCCAAACACAAATCACCTTAACGTACAGAAGTAAACGAAAAACTCCGTCAGGTTTGCGTCACACCATAATTAATCTTGTTCTTTATATATGCAACATAAGATTCGAGGATCCATCAGACCAAGAAAGACTGAGTTATCCTTTGCATTACTGAATCAACATAACACATGTCACGCAGCTTGTCAACAGGCAAAAGTGAAAGACAAACACCGAAAAAGTATGAACAACCTGAAGTGAATTCGCTTACCGATTTTCATCATTTTCTCCAGTTTGTCCAAATTTCCGGTGATCAAATAGAGAAAAGTAAGTTTGTCAAAGTTCTTAGTGCGTTGGTACGCCATCTCAACGATTTGATGATTGCCATGTCTGAGAGCTAATTCACCTAGACGTTCCCAACAGTTCTTGTCGTCCAGCGCTCGAGCTGCTTCCAATCCCACTTCCAATTGACCACACTCCATGGCCAGCGAGAATCGAGTTCTAGTGTCTTTAACAAAGTGCAATGCCACCTCCGGGTATCCCTTTTTTTCTAAATAACCAATGATGGCTTGCCCCACTAGATTGGTGTTACGAACCATGTGCAATACCTGTGTCAAAAGATGGGACGAAGGCGAGTAAAAGAGATTAAAATCTTGACAAGATGCAGATCAACGGAAATAATCAACCTTGAGTGAAACAAACTTCAAACTAAGTGAAGGATGGTGGATACGTACAAGAGGGAGGGAGGGTTCGAGCACGATCGGTTGACAACAAAAAGTGGGTCAATTGGATTAATATACCGCCATACGTTAGATGTGAAACAATGTTACGGTTATGAAACAGCAACAGATAACAGAGGCTAATAAGTTGTAAAATGATGAAGTCAGTAGACAGATGTTGACCTGTGATAGTGAGCGCGTTAGGAAAGTGACAACAAACGAAAGGAGCATCGAAACAAGCACAGATTAGACACACCACAGCAGATCTTACTTCATCATAACGACGATGGATCAGTGCCAGTTTGAATCGATATTCGGTTGGATCAATCGAAAGGACTAGAGGAGTGTAGTCTCTATCCAGACAGAAGACAGAATTCCCTCGGACGCGACTGATATATACGGGTAATTCCAAGGTTCGGATAATCCCGTGATCACTAGAATAAGTTGAAAGAACAAATGGCGATATAATTCAGAAAATATTAACCGTTGAAAAGTGAACATCCATGCATAGGGAAAATGCATTCGGGGAATCCTCACTAGAAAGTTACTGTGTCGCCACCGGCCCAAACAATCAGAACACTTGTAGTACAACAGGTATGATTAAAACCAATGGTCCAAACAGAATCTACCGTGGGTAGGACAGCAACAGCCGTAGCTACGAAGAACGGTTAGTGTGAGAAGAAACTGAGCCTTCCAGGTAGAACACGCATCCATACGGTATTTGCGACCAATCGGTCAACTGTGAAAACATGATTAGCAGAAACGTACATTCGACACACGGAACACAGGATTCTTCGGTTCAACTCAAACGGTTTAACAGTGCTTTGAAGCTTCGAATGAGAATGTGAATCAACAACTATAAACCGAACTCATTTAAATCTTAAGGAGCAAGTGGGATAGTTTTCAGTCGCAGTTATGTTCATCACAAATTCATCGGTTTAAGATGTGGTCCATACCCGTAGAAATTGTGTCAGTAGCAGGATTCAAAAAAGGATCACCAAAGCCATCGAGGTCGGCCGGCAACACCTCCGCAAGAGACGCGATTAACAAGCAACACTTATTGTCGAGCATAGCAAATGCCATGAAACTACACAACCACGAAATATCATGTCTAACGTGCTTAGGCTAATCCGTGTCAGATAATATGGTCAAAATCCTATTGATTAGCTGTTTGAGCCTGATAATTTCAAAGTGCTGACATTTTTATTGTATAATATACTATCGATCGACTAACCCAGGGCCGATAGATCTTCATCACTATCATCAGCAGTTCACCAGTGGTGGATACCGTCACATAATCACGAGGAACAATCTTAATTGGAAGGTAAATACCATATACTTACACTTAAAAAGCCAACATCTAAGTGTTTACATCATGCAAACAAGTAACTGAGTTGAAAATGAGAATGTCAACGAAGATTCTTGTGACCCCCGCCACCTCACTTTATTAATTATTCGAACCCTCTAATGCAGTTGAATACACTTGACATTTCCTCGAATATGCGCTGATGAAGTCATCCAAGATAACAGTTAACACAGACAGCAGTCACCTACCACGGCAAGTAGCGGAAGGTTTTAACGACACGTACGTTTGCTTAAATTGGCTACACAGCAGTGCAGGGAAAAAGAAGAGGAGTAAGTCAGTTCTCGTTACATCACAACGCGCATCGGCAATAAGCTCGTATGGAACTAGCCACTTGATGCTCAAGAAACCTTTGCACAAAATCATGTTGCACCCCGGTGGATGCACATGTCTAAATGTGTTTAACTCAAAGCCTGACACAAGAATATGTATGGTATCACAAAACACAGCCACTGCTAGTAACGATTCTACGCCACATTTGAAAACGTCTCAAACGATATATGTTCCAGATCCCAGGGTCATTAAATGGGTTTTGGTTCATGAACTTAGCAACAGGTACTAGTGCATCCAAAAATTCCTCCTTCCAACTGGTATTCGGGACGAATCAAACTTTTACACACCACACGAACATAATTACCCCCGGGGATAATGCTCACTTGGCTGTTTCACACATACAGACGGAGGATAGTGGAAGCCAAGGATTCCATTGTAGTTACTCTCACCTCATCGACACATGCCCTAATCAAAAACGTATTCTCAATAGCCGCCATTCTATCTCAACTGTCTAATGGTTGTCTCCGATCAAGTTATCCAATACTATCTTAATCACCATCATCATTTTCAGCTTTGAGCAGTACCTGAGGGTACTATGGTTTTGGCTACCGTTGGTGCTGACTGTGATTCAGAGTGGTGCAATAATAAATAAGTACGTGTCAGAAGAGAAAGAAGCCGATGGAAGTTCCTGGAGGACAATTCAACAGATTTACGGATACAGACTAGCAAATGACTATGACACTGCCAGGTCAGTGTTTCTAACGAGCGAGGTAAATGGTCGTGAACTCCCCAATCAGGTAGCCGGCAATTACCAAACTTGCTCAGTGAGACGGTCCAAGCTTTCACAGCCCGTGAACACATCAACTGACCACCTTGCCGTTTCTTCATCATCAGCAGCTATAATGAACAATGCGCGGTTCGGCAAACGCTCCATCGGCACATGGGATAAGTGACTAAACTAGCGGAGACTGTGTATTCTCAACACCCCGATTATCGGTTGGGAACATGCACATTTCTCAAATATTTTCTTTCCTGTAATCCTTCAAAGTTTTTTTTTAACATCACAAGCCCAAAAACCATGTTAAAAATGAAACGTACAAACTCACCCATTTAGGAGGCTATATTTGATGTGGTTGCTGGTCGTGTATATGAATACACCATGCTCTTCCCAGGCACCGCTCTTAATGCGCACTGTTTCGTGCACAGTGGCCTTAATCTCAAGCTGCCGATCGCACAGATACAAATAAAGTTTCGTGAACATCGCCACATGTTGACCGTCTGAGGACCAAATGACGTGACGGATAAACTGGAAAAGAGAGTGGACAAGACTAACCAATGATGCATAGGTTGCGATAGTTGTGAATCGAGGAAAGATTAAACGTGTGGCTCAACAGGCTTCGTTCAACTAGAATCCCGACGGCGGAAGTACTTCGAAGCATGATAACAATGTCCATACAGGAATACAATGGTAGTAAGACACATGATATAAGGCTCATTGATATATATATATATATATATATATATATATATCAATGAGCCTAATTTATATGAATAAGCACAGTGCCACACAACGTGAAACGAAAAAGAAAACGAATTGGTGTGTTCAAGATCAAATGGATTCAAAACAGACAGGCCACCTATCACGAATCTGCTATGTCTGTTAGTATCTCTAACTATGGATCCCGGAACCGTAAACTTAAAGACATTCAATCGATGAAAACAAACCTTAACGTCAACTGTCTCAGAGATCTCGACGCTAGATCTCGACTGCCGCAATTTTCCCAACAGATCCTAGGTTTCGCAAACAAAGCTTGATGAGTCAAGCGGCGCGGCAATGTACGAGGCATGTATCAGAAACAACAAAACTGATGATGAGAGATCGCGTTTAGTATGTAAATGTTCAGATTTTTATCTCTGAAGTTTCATCTTGGGACGGCCTTGTTGCTCCCACGGTAATTTGACCGCAGTCAGACAATAGCTTGCAAACAGTGACTGCCAAAGATGAATAATCAGCCAGTCTTCCGTTCGTGTATATTACATTCGACAAGCACATAGCACGACTGAATGCATGAATAAAAAACTTTTGGCGAGCAGGTGCGAGTCTTTGGAGCACCAGCAATAACGCGGGTTGACGATCGTCATTTTAGCCTTCGAGATGTGAGTGGCGATATGTCCCTCTACACCTCTATCAGCACTTGGTTGGCTACATCCGAAACGGATTAGCTCTGTCACAAGTGACCGAAGCCAAAGGACGCCTGCGCTTAACCATCACCGCAAGTGGCTTGCGCTGCACCACTTGCGGTTCCACCCACACACCACGTATCCGGTGTAAACCCGAAGGAATAAGACCAGTAGGTGTGTGAGTGAGGCCTTTGTGTCCAGCCGGCCAATGCTGGTTAGCCAATTGAATGGCTAGCAGGAAAAGGAAACCCTTATCTCTCGGAAAATAAATTCAGACTGGACTACGAAAAGAACAGGCAAACCATTCATCATACAATACACCAACAAAGCTGAAGATAAGAATGGGTAGAAGACCGCAGACACCCAAGTTTCTGAAAAGAGGAGCGAATTAGTTGCCAAACGACCATAGTCTTGGTCGATGCAATCAGTAACAGAAATAAGAATGGATATACTGATATGACCTACCTGAGCCTAACGTACTCGTCGTCTCTTCGCCGACGGTGCACTATGAGTACGCTGGTGACCTACTAATCCAAGGCGGCCAGCGCATTCACGGCCGCACACATCGCAACGCCATATAGTCATGTCACCACGACCTTTTTAGCCTTCGAGATGTGTGAGAATTGGTCCCTCCACACCTATATCAGCACTTACGTAACAACCCGACAAAATAATACTTGAGTTTAGACGACGCCAGTAGATTTTCAGATCGGAATTCGAGCAACCTTCAGTTCAATCAACAGATTACCCTTAAATGGAGGAGTGCTATTTACTCTAATAAATGTATGTGTAGCCCTCTATTTGCCAAAATAAAGACGTGATGGTAGACGATACACTTCTTGTGTCCTTCAGCATGCTCAGTGACGTATCAAAAGCATGTCCAAACACGTCAGCACCATTTAATTTTATCGGCGATTCAACTCCAGATGGGACAACATAGAATTACTTACGAATTAAAAGATACCTGGTCGCGAACATACAGATAGTCAACATAATTGTGATGCGGATACTCAACTGTCGACACATATAGGAGCCTGCATCCACATTCACCCTCAGCGATGAGACTGAAAGGATAGCCGAGAAGTCTGCACGTTACACGTAATCCACAATTCCGAAAACTTTGCCTGATGAAATCAATAACTGTATATCCAAAGTAAAAATGGTGGCTGCCAACTTTCATCAGTATTAACAACAACGAGCAGAGGTCTTTGACTAGAGAGAAGTCTACAGTGTACCAGTCCACAAGGCAATCGGCGCACGTATTCCACAAGCTTAGACGACATAGACATGATAACCAAAAGGCTAGCTTCATTTCAAAGCAAGAATTCGACAGGCAGTTGGCACTAGATAAAAGTAGGGGGAGTGAAAACTGGAACTCAGGTATTCCTGTTTTCGGGCTCAGGCACGATGAACGCGCATTCCTGAGATTACAGACGTCATTATATATGAGGCAAAACTGTAACAAATAGCACATATGCTTTTTCTTCATCCTAACTGCTGCAAGCATGTCTCCAGCATAGTCTGTAAGCGACATTCAATTATTAGGGAAACACACGGATATGCCATTGAAACAAAGTACAAACACAAAAGTGTAATCTACACAACTAGAGGCAGTAAAATATGAAACTGAAATGTTAAAAAGTTGAGTCCAAGCCACAGTGAAAAAGAGCAGCACCCGCATCTGACACTTAATACGCTTTCCATAATACCGAATTAATTCTGCTGCTGACAACGGTAATGTGAACTCAGTTCGAAAACATGCATTCATACTAGACTGGTATATTCAATTTAGGCTCAATCCACCATACCAGTTCATATGACGCCTAATTCTGTTAACGTAACAACGGCTCTCTAGAGATTGGGAGTACCGTCATCAGCATCGTCGACAGGAAGAGACTAAGGGCTGATACTCGCGCTGGACTGACTTACACTAATAAAGAAAGCTGCCCAATTTGGGGGTAAAAAAGGGAAATGAACAAGACTTAGTGCTTGAAAACCAACGTTCAAACTCAAACAGTGAACAGCAGTTTAACTACACGTTATAAAAATCAGGACTGCAAGTGAGCATAAGATGGTATGGGCAAATAATGGTGATCCGTCTCACGAACTGCCCAGAAGATACAATCGGTGGACGTTTCAAAGCGCGTGACAAAAACGATGGACAAACTGAACATGAGTTTCGAGTGTGATAACCACGTTTTAATGACAAGATAGAGCGAAATCGAAGCTGTTGAAGAGCAAACACGATGAAAACCACCCAAGATACCATCAAATGACTAGGCTAACATCACAGAGGAAAAGGGCCAAAAAGTAACCGAACCTGAAGTGAAAAGGAGACTTACTTTAGTGTTCTTCAGAGTCGCCAGTGTGCGTTTATTGATAACATCGCACAAGCTAATTCCACTGGAGTCTCGTGTAAGCAAGTTTCCAGTGCCTGCATAGAAAAACTGGTCTACGCCGGTAAAACTGACCCGCTTCACTTTCTCATTGGCCAAATTTTTTATAACGATCTGTGGGAAAATAATTGCACATAAGGTAAACGTTAAAAACGCAGAAAATGTACATAGAAACGGGCTAGTATACGTAATCGAAGAAAACTGGCTGATAGCTTAACGCATGACAGGTAGGAGCCACAAACAATCCGAAATTGACGAGGAATAACTGACTGGGTTTGCTATTCACACCAGTGGTGAAATCGTTTAACAGTATACAACTCATCACATATTACCAGGACGATGAGTATTTTTAGTGTACTGTATACACAGGGCGACTTGCTGGTACATCAATGGTCTCGATGAGTTAGAACACCTAGCACGACAGCCTACAAAATGAACAACAGAACAGTACTAAGCTGAATTAAATACGTGAGTGCAATGATACCTATCGAAGCCAACAACTGTCATAATACAAAGTCCAATTTCGTCTACCAATCATAAAACGTCGCACAGGCGCGTATTGTTTGACTAACATAGGATGAAGTAGGATGGCAAAATTTAGACGTAATACTAGGACACGTGCATATCCTTGCCACTGCCGGGACTAGAACTCCGGCCACGCTTTCATGAGGCAACCGTGTTGACCACTGCGCCATTGACCTCACATTAGGCACGACCGAATTATCATATGTGAACGCCAACCGCTTTCACATATGATAATTCGGTCGTGCCTAATGTGTCAATGGCGCAGTGGTCAACACGGTTGCCTCATGAAAGCGTGGCCGGAGTTCTAGTCCCGGCAGTGGCAAGGATATGCACTACTGACGAGCTCTAATGAGAGCGAAACTCGAGTCTAGTGCTTTTTCGAAAGGGGCCGACTGGAAAGTCTATGGGAATGCGACAGCTGCGATCAATTGTGGGTGATGTTCAATCTATATGAAAACAAAATCCCCTACTACTCATCAGTAATTTTATTCATTACGCTGTTCGAGAAGGTAAACCCACTGCCTAGTGAGTCAGACTCACAAGTCACTGGCTTCAGATAAGGTGAACCAAGAAGGCCAAATGTCCTAGTGTGTCTCAGGTCAGACTTTGAAGACAGGTGCTCCCGGTGGGGTCCCATATTCTGTTGTCTCGCACGTTAGACAGTTGAGTCAGGGACCTCCGCGGTGTAAGCGACGAGGAAGTATCAAAATTTACCGTTGCCGTGATAGACCAGCCCATTCATTTTTACCTTCTCTGATTCGAGATTTCATTTCGTCAAGCCAAGACAATTTGTAAACATTGGTGCTTTTAACGTCCGCACCCTCCGATCAATAGATCTAGAAACTGTTTTGACGAACACTCTCTCAAGTCTGGAACCAGAGGTGGATTGTGATTCCAAAACGCACCCTAACGATCCCAGCGTTGTCAATCAATTAGACTCGGCCTTGAATAACGGGGTGAATCGGCGTTTTTTTCAGCACCTTTGAGAACGGCGAAGCCGAATCTCGCGTCAAAATGGAGTGAAGATTACACTGAGCTCTAGAGCCGAACAGAGCTTCTTCAACTGAGTCGCAGTGAATGGTTGCACGTGTGCCGTTGGCTTAGCAGCACTTCGATCACAGTCAGTCCATACAGAACAGAAAGACGCTGTTTATTCGGCATACTTGCTTACGCCTTTATCGATACTAGTACGTGCTGTCAAGAACGGCTTTTACGATGCTCTCTTTGAACTTCTGAAACAAACCAAGCGTACAGTGCGAGATGCAAGTATTTCGTTTATTTTTATCAGTCGATTACATTAGGCATTCTGTTATGTAAGTTTAGCGCATGTCAACAAAACAATGAAAATGAACGAGTCACATGGGTGCAATCAGGATGGGGTGAACGATCTTATTGCCATGGCAAGGAAATTGATTGCATCAACGCTATTTGCCAACAGAGGGTCGACATGCGCCAAACCTATATAACCGAATGTTTTATACAAAGAACGTCGCAAATATGGCTGAAGTGGAATTAGAAAGTGAATCAGCAGAAACTTATGCACAAAGTTCGACTGATTCCCTCCTCAGTTCTAACATGACAACGATTGTCGTGAACTGAAATGCAAACTTACGAAGAGTCTGTAAGACGACCGTGAGTTCTACATGTCTGAGTGAGCCACAGAGATGGAAAAGGCAAAATTATCAGGGAAAACTAGGATGATGTTTTCCTGGATTCGTTGTGCATCAAAAGTAGACAAGATATTGGTCGGACCATATGTGGAAAAAAACAGCTCACGAATTTACAGATTATGGTTCAGCATCATGAGAAACAGTCCAAAAGGTCCAAGCCAGTCCAGTCAGCCGGGGATAATGGAGATTGCGTGGTTAATTATGATGTTTCCGAAGAATCTCCGACGGAAACCGGTGGTTTTGGAGCTTAAATTACGAAACACAATAAAGCACCAGGTCCTGACATTCTTTCTTCAGCCTATTTCAATCCTTCATTTGATATGGGAGACTGGAGAGATGCCCGACCTATGCTGCTACCTTGACGAGGTGGTCGGGCTTGTGTGCTGTTTCGATCCGGCGGGCTATGCTGACTAGGACTCCGGTCCTTCCAGGTTCAACCCTGTCAGACAGGCCAAAGGGGAGCAGCCAGACGAAAAGCAGTTACACTCATAGGATTGTATGTCGCACTACTGACCGCGTAGGAGTGCTTAGGTAGTGAGGCACGATCCTATGGGCATACAGCAGAACTATTTTTATAGTTGCGGCACTGCTGTCTTCCGTATCAGGAAGAAGGGGGTTAGAAAAGGTACCCTCAAACAAAGAGCACTCCGATCGCCCAACGGTTGACCGTGACCCGGCCGCGTATATCCATACCGGTCGAAAAACATCTATCACCCAAAAGCCCGATGTAGCTTTGAGTACATCCACTGCGCGCAGCAGTGCTGAGAATCAGACGTCAATGTCTTATTCACTGCGCCCTCGGGCTAGGCAAGCCCCTCACTGCCAAGTGAGTCAGACTTTTGAGTCATTGGCTCCGGGGGGTCCCCCAAGAAAACCCTGTATCCTGTTGTCTCGCAGGTCAGACTTTTGAGTCAGAGACTCGGGGTGGGGTCCCTCAAGTCAACCCCTTCCGCGGCATAAACGACCGGGAAGTATCAGAAGTTATCGCTCTCCCGACAGTGACATTATTAACCCAATACGACTTTCTCCTACTGTTTTACCCCCCATTTCTTCCGCCTTCCATGTGCCTTCGGGCGATAATTGTTTTCTGAGGCCAAGACAACCGGTAAACATTGGCGCCTTCAATGTCCGCACTCTCCGACAAGTCGGTCAGCAAGCTGCTCTGGCTAGTACTCTCTCAAGTCTGGAGCTTGATGTGTGCTGCGTGTCGGAGACGCGAGTCTACGATTCTAGCACCGTTATTCACTTGAGCTCACCTCTAGATAACTGTCGATTCAAGCGCTTCTCTCTCAGGGTTTCTGGTGACGCCGAAGCTGAATCTCGCGGTCAAGCTGGAGTGGGAATCGCACTGAGTTCCAGAGCAGAGCAATGTTTGCTCGATTGGATCCCAGTGAACAGTCGCTTGTGCGCTGTCAGACTCAATACATCGCTAGTTGAGATAAGATGAAGCAAGTCTTCTTGGTGACCAGTACATTTAAAGTGATGCCAGTGAAGGCACGCTTGGTACAGTATGCCGTTCTGACCAGTTCAATTTCAAGCAAAACGGCCACACCAGAAACCTGCGTTTCATTAACACCCTTGGAAAAGGTGCACCATTATAATAGATGGGCAGAAAAGAGGGTAACTGCAGTAAAACGGTAAAATGCTACTTCAGGCATATACCTGTACTACTGGTTTACTGGTTTCTGTTGGGGCGTAAACAGTAGCACTTGTGAGGATGCCGCGTCCCAAGGTGTTTCGGTATGAGTCTGTGTTTTTCGGGTTTCCGATCCACCGAAAACTTCCCTTTCTGAGCAGACGTTGGGTGGTCACTTGCCCTCCTTGGTCGAGTGAACCGTTGAAGGAATTAATGTGTGTTACGTGGGTGCGTGTTAAATGTGGCAATCAGCATTCGAGTGCCGTCGCCGAGAAGCACCACGATATTGCGCGACAGGGTAATGTAGACAAGTTCGCTGAGGTTGGGAACAAAGGGTAACAGTAACAACAACTGGAACAAGAAAAACAGGTGTTAACAATAATAGGGAGGAGAAATCCTCATGAGTGAGTCTAATATCAACGGGTGGTTAGTGTAGGGTAGCCGGACTTGATGGGACGGGGTCAGATGAAGAGCATGCATACAGAGACAATCAGATCGGTTACGTGCAGATACATGCTGGGAATGATATACACACAAACATACACGTCGAGAGCTATGCGTTCCAGAAGAGTACATTGTCCGTAGTGGTCAGCTCGAGAGCAGTAGCTCCTAGACTTCCGCCAGAAAATCGGGCAGTAAAACTGTGTTGCCTACAAAGTAGGATCCTTGCTGGACATCCGTGAAATCCATGAAAGCGGTAGATAGCTGGCCGTTAACTCTGAGAGAATACGTCCTGTCCGATAAGTAGTGTTGGATCCATTTACATGCCCGGCTGTCGAGACACATGGTTGGTAGCTTACTAAGTAGAACAAGGTGATTTACTCTACCAAAAGCCTTAGAAAGGTCCAAGGGGGGCAACATTTATTTGATGACGCTCTTTCGCAGGCGTGATGTGATTACGATGCCGTTGCGGATTAGTAAATCCTTCAGCCACCAACCAGGCTATACATATGACACTAGCCGTCTTGTACTGACAAACCTTATGTACTCCACCCCCAGACTGTTTGTACACAGCCCAAATTTTTCTCTCACCCCTCTGCACCTTTTCCATCATAGACTTACCTTTATGCAGGCTGTCTTGATGGGGCATGTGCGTAAGATAGTTGCATATTATCTTCAATTGTAGCCCACACCTTGTTGACATCGTTGGTACCATGACAGTCTACCCAACTCAGCTGTTTCGTATCCGATCTTAGTTGTTGGATATTCATGCTTCTAAAGGATTTACAACACTTGACACGGGCGCTGGTGTACACATAACCAAAATTCGGACGTATGAACACATGGTCATCTTTGCCCAGGAGTGTCCCGACTTGAAATTCCAAAAGTAATTCGGATATCGCAATTTCAGAGACTTGTACACCGGTTCGCGGATGGAGGCCCAAATCACCTGGATCCAGTCAGTTTGTCTCTTTCGATATCCAGTAGGCATCTGCTGACCAGAAAGGTAGTCACCGAAAACAGGGTGAAGCACTGTTCTTGAGGGCTATGAAAAGTATTAGGAACAGAGTAAAGTACTAATCTAACAATATCCCAAGTAAGTGGGAAGTTAACATCACTTCAGAACGGTTCTTGGAAGAGCAAATGACAAACTCTAACGGAAGGTCGATCCAGTGGTTGATAATCCTGTAGAAAATGAGCTGTTGTCTAAGGAAAAACTGAGGTCGAAGTCAGTAGAGCTTCTTCGTCGTGACCCCTCCGACTGTTATCGACTACTGGGGTAAAGAATTGTTGCACTAGTCCTGTGCTAAAGAAAAGTGTGTAAGGATTAAGTCACCGCGGAGTCTTCGAAACTCAAGTGGGTAAAGATCAAGAATTTCAAGACGAGACTCGTAGGAGAAATGCCGCAAGCCAGTGACCATTTTAGTGGCTACTCGCTGAACACGTTCAATGGCCAATAAGTCCCCCTTCAAGTAATGGAACAGAACCAACGGGCAGTCCGTGATGTGGACCCCGCCCTTTACTCCTAACTTTCTGCTCCAGAAATCTGCTACAGCAACTTGCAAACTCTACTTACAAAAAGATGTGTCCGACTCGTTTGATAAAATTCTAAATTAAATGTAACCAATATTCCCACACTTTGTCCCCTTTAACGTGTACGGTGTGAAGCGTAAGACAGAATAACATGCTACCCTGCAGCTCACAGTCGGAACCAAAAAGATCACCAAACATCCCTCGTCCGAACATTCGACTTCAACATATGCCAGCAACCTTCCACGACCCATAAAGCCTGTCATTACATACAGTGAGGTATAGAGTTCAACGGGGAAACCTGGAAAATCCGGTATATCTTCCAGCTCCATGATATCGTTGGATGTTTCGTCTGCCTTTGTTGGTCCAAGGTCGATGGCTTTCGAACCGCCTTCGCTTTCTGAGCCACTGGATGATGGTTTGCAGTTTTGTGTCCACGAAAACTTGGGCGGTACTTTAGATTGGAAAAAGCTTGGTAAAAAAATGACCACAATCCATCTGAGGAAAGTGTGGCTGAAGCGAGCCAAGTATGAGCCCTCTTGGATGCAGGAGGTGACCCCGCAAACTCATAGGGTTATAGAGATTAGGAATGAAATAACTTGTAACAGAACTTTTTTAAGATGGAAAAATCAGAAATGTGGAAGAAAGGTGGTGAACTGTACCAGTTTTGAAGGCTATTCCTTCAGACCCATCCAAGAGGATGAGGACAGCCGCGCACATAAAAAAACGTCAAGCTAGCGAGGCGCGGAGCGGATAATGTTTTCATCCCCAGGACGGACGTTATAAAATGGATAGCCAGACTAAAACAAAAGTGGATTAAAAACTAAATCTACAAAAATGTACAAACGAATGCGATTATCAAAAAAATATTTATTACACTTCCTACAAGCTACACGTGAACGCATCTCGTTTCCGCTCACTAGGGTCCTGGATGGTAGGCGACTTTCTCAAACAAAAAACAGTTCACAAAGATAAATGGCCTTTTCGAACAAGTGAGCAGAGTGTACCGGTCCTCCTTGAGGCCAGTACACTTGAAGTGGTACCAGCGTAGGCAAGTCTGGCATTGCATACCGTTCTGAACAGTCATGCGGCAGCCGAATCGGTCACAAACACGTGACATTCTCGATCCATTAATACTGTGCTAGAATACGTGAACAAAAACGTCAAATGTTAGCGTTATAGAAACCATCAATAATGAGGGCAATACGTCGGGCCGGAATGTAGTGAAAGCAGATGAATATCCGGAAACGTAATAATCAACAAGAGGGTCGACTTCAGAATTCAAACAAGCGTCAGAATGGTTGGGCGGCGTTCCCAACGGTGACAGCTAAAACATTGTTATCCTAGTGAATGTAGCCTATAGTAGCAGAGCTGGCGCGGATTCATTATAGAGTCACGACTAAGACTGCGATACCTACGCCAACACACTAACTTTGATGTTAGTGGTTTGCAGTAAATTTACATTCACAAGATAATGTAAACAGGCACGGTGGTACTGGTAAGGCAACTCTCACGTCGCAGGGAGTTTAGGATTTTGGGGACGTCGAAGGTGATCTCACTACAGGTCATTGTCTTTGGCCTCCGTCAGACTATCCGTGAAAACTAGAATATTTATCAGGCATGACCGGTTAGGGAGGAAGCCATGCTGGTTGGATAAGAAGTGGTTGTTTTATAAGCAGTGGTTGAGGATGGCACGCTTTAATAGGCGCCCTATTATCTTGCATGGAATGCTAGTAATGCCGATTGGCCGACAGCTAATTAAGGAGTTGTTAGATCTGTATTTTGTTGTTTTCTTTCAGGTCAGTATTTAACTGTATTCTCGGCGTTCTCTGTAACACCTTAAGAGCGATGGTACAACCTGTTTTCAATGACTGACTTTATTAGGTTGACTTGGGTCCTTAATCCAGCTGAAATCGCTGAAATCTAATTGGCCCCCAAACTGCAAACAACGAGAACCAATGAAAATAAGCACGAACTAGACTCCGGATAGATAATGTACTGAGTGCCGAACGTTTTACAAATTTTCGATGAACTGTTCTATTTTTATGGAAACTGTCTGACCGCGTGGCCGCGTGATCGCTCGAAACAATAGTTGATCCCACGCCAATCCATCCTCTAGTGATGGCGTTGTGGCGCGGGTAATTCTAATTCTGAGCGAAATTTTTGTGCTATTTGGGGTCCCGTTATTATTGATTTTTCGTGCCCTGAGCATCAAAATTCTTACTTTCCGTCACCGTCTAACGTATTCCTCTTGTTGATTATTACGTGTCCGGATATTCATCTGCTTTCACTACATTCC
>LOND01001382.1:27318-43885 GCA_014220965.1 Paragonimus kellicotti | reverse complement strand
GAGGACGTTAAAAGCACCAATGTTTACAAATTGTCTTGGCTTGACGAAATGAAATCTCGAATCAGAGAAGGTAAAAATGAATGGGCTGGTCTATCACGGCAACGGTAAATTTTGATACTTCCTCGTCGCTTACACCGCGGAGGTCCCTGACTCAACTGTCTAACGTGCGAGACAACAGAATATGGGACCCCACCGGGAGCACCTGTCTTCAAAGTCTGACCTGAGACACACTAGGACATTTGGCCTTCTTGGTTCACCTTATCTGAAGCCAGTGACTTGTGAGTCTGACTCACTAGGCAGTGGGTTTACCTTCTCGAACAGCGTAATGATAAAATTACTGATGAGTAGTAGGGGATTTTGTTTTCATATAGATTGAACATCACCCACAATTGATCGCAGCTGTCGCATTCCCATAGACTTTCCAGTCGGCCCCTTTCGAAAAGAAGCACTAGACTCGAGTTTCGCTCTCATTAGAGCTCGTCAGTAGTGCATATCCTTGCCACTGCCGGGACTAGAACTCCGGCCACGCTTTCATGAGGCAACCGTGTTGACCACTGCGCCATTGACCACATTAGGCACGACCGAATTATTATATGTGAAAGCGGTTGGCGTTCACATATGATAATTCGGTCGTGCCTAATGTGAGGTCAATGGCGCAGTGGTCAACACGGTTGTCTCATGAAAGTGTGGCCGGAGTTCTAGTCCGGCAGTGGCAAGGATATGCACGTGTCCTAGTATTACGTCTAAATTTTGCCATCCTACTTCATCCTATGTTAGTCAAACAATACGCGCCTGTGCGACGTTTTATGATTGGTAGACGAAATTGGACTTTGTATTATGACAGTTGTTGGCTTCGATAGGTATCATTGCACTCACGTATTTAATTCAGCTTAGTACTGTTCTGTTGTTCATTTTGTAGGCTGTCGTGCTAGGTGTTCTAACTCATCGAGACCATTGATGTACCAGCAAGTCGCCCTGTGTATACAGTACACTAAAAATACTCATCGTCCTGGTAATATGTGATGAGTTGTATACTGTTAAACGATTTCACCACTGGTGTGAATAGCAAACCCAGTCAGTTATTCCTCGTCAATTTCGGATTGTTTGTGGCTCCTACCTGTCATGCGTTAAGCTATCAGCCAGTTTTCTTCGATTACGTATACTAGCCCGTTTCTATGTACATTTTCTGCGTTTTTAACGTTTACCTTATGTGCAATTATTTTCCCACAGATCGTTATAAAAAATTTGGCCAATGAGAAAGTGAAGCGGGTCAGTTTTACCGGCGTAGACCAGTTTTTCTATGCAGGCACTGGAAACTTGCTTACACGAGACTCCAGTGGAATTAGCTTGTGCGATGTTATCAATAAACGCACACTGGCGACTCTGAAGAACACTAAAGTAAGTCTCCTTTTCACTTCAGGTTCGGTTACTTTTTGGCCCTTTTCCTCTGTGATGTTAGCCTAGTCATTTGATGGTATCTTGGGTGGTTTTCATCGTGTTTGCTGTTCAACAGCTTCGATTTCGCTCTATCTTGTCATTAAAACGTGGTTATCACACTCGAAACTCATGTTCAGTTTGTCCATCGTTTTTGTCACGCGCTTTGAAACGTCCACCGATTGTATCTTCTGGGCAGTTCGTGAGACGGATCACCATTATTTGCCCATACCATCTTATGCTCACTTGCAGTCCTGATTTTTATAACGTGTAGTTAAACTGCTGTTCACTGTTTGAGTTGAAACGTTGGTTTTCAAGCATTGGGTCTTGTTCATTTCCTTTTTTTTACCCCCAAATTGGGCAGCTTTCTTTATTAGTGTAAGTCAGTCCAGCGCGAGTATCAGCCCTTAGTCTCTTCCTGTCGACGATGCTGATGACGGTACTCCCAATCTCTAGAGAGCCGTTGTTACGTTAACAGAATTAGGCGTCATATGAACCTGGTATGGTGGATTGAGCCTAAATTGAATATACCAGTCTAGTATGAATGCATGTTTTTTCGAACTGAGTTCACATTACCGTTGTCAGCAGCAGAATTAATTCGGTATTATGGAAAGCGTATTAAGTGTCAGATGCGGGTGCTGCTCTTTTTCACTGTGGCTTGGACTCAACTTTTTAACATTTCAGTTTCATATTTTACTGCCTCTAGTTGTGTAGATTACACTTTTGTGTTTGTACTTTGTTTCAATGGCATATCCGTGTGTTTCCCTAATAATTGAATGTCGCTTACAGACTATGCTGGAGACATGCTTGCAGCAGTTAGGATGAAGAAAAAGCATATGTGCTATTTGTTACAGTTTTGCCTCATATATAATGACGTCTGTAATCTCAGGAATGCGCGTTCATCGTGCCTGAGCCCGAAAACAGGAATACCTGAGTTCCAGTTTTCACTCCCCCTACTTTTATCTAGTGCCAACTGCCTGTCGAATTCTTGCTTTGAAATGAAGCTAGCCTTTTGGTTATCATGTCTATGTCGTCTAAGCTTGTGGAATACGTGCGCCGATTGCCTTGTGGACTGGTACACTGTAGACTTCTCTCTAGTCAAAGACCTCTGCTCGTTGTTGTTAATACTGATGAAAGTTGGCAGCCACCATTTTTACTTTGGATATACAGTTATTGATTTCATCAGGCAAAGTTTTCGGAATTGTGGATTACGTGTAACGTGCAGACTTCTCGGCTATCCTTTCAGTCTCATCGCTGAGGGTGAATGTGGATGCAGGCTCCTATATGTGTCGACAGTTGAGTATCCGCATCACAATTATGTTGACTATCTGTATGTTCGCGACCAGGTATCTTTTAATTCGTAAGTAATTCTATGTTGTCCCATCTGGAGTTGAATCGCCGATAAAATTAAATGGTGCTGACGTGTTTGGACATGCTTTTGATACGTCACTGAGCATGCTGAAGGACACAAGAAGTGTATCGTCTACCATCACGTCTTTATTTTGGCAAATAGAGGGCTACACATACATTTATTAGAGTAAATAGCACTCCTCCATTTAAGGGTAATCTGTTGATTGAACTGAAGGTTGCTCGAATTCCGATCTGAAAATCTACTGGCGTCGTCTAAACTCAAGTATTATTTTGTCGGGTTGTTACGTAAGTGCTGATATAGGTGTGGAGGGACCAATTCTCACACATCTCGAAGGCTAAAAAGGTCGTGGTAACATGACTATATAGCGCTTCGATGCGTGCGACCGTGAATGCAGTGGCCGCCTTGGATTAGTAGGTCGACAGCGTACTCATAGTGCACCGTCGGCGAAAAGACGACGACTACGTTAGGCTCAGGCAAGTCATATCAGTATATCCATTCTATTTCTGTTACTGACTGCTTCGACCAAGACCATGGGCGTTTGACAACTAATTCGCTCCTCTTTTCATAAACTTGGATGTCTGCGATCTTCTACCCATTCTTATCTTGCAGCTTGTTTGTGTAGTTGTATGATGAATCGTTTGCCATGTTTTTTCGTAAGGCCAGTGGAATCTTTCGTTTTCCGAGAGAATGAAGGGTTGTCCTTTCTGGTGCTAGGCAATGTAAGTGGCACAGCATTGGCCGCTGGACACAAAAAGCCTCAGCTTCACACACCTACTGTCTTTTCGCTTCGGTTACACCGGAGTGAGCGTTGTGTGTGGTGTGGAAACCGCAAGGTGGCTGGCAAAACAGGAGCACTTGTCGTTGATGTTGAGCGCAGACTCCTTGCTTCAGTCACGTGTGACAGAGGTGATCGTTTTCGGGATGTAGACCACAAGTGCCTGATAGATGTGGTAGGGTAAGGAGACATATCGCCACTCACATCTCGAAGGCTAAAATGACGATCGTCAACCCGCGTTATTGCTGGTGCTCCAAAGAATCGCACCTGCTCGCCAAAAGTTTTTTTATTCAGCATTCAGTCGTGCTTATGTGCTTGTCGAATGTTACATATACACGAACGAGAAGACCGGTGATTGTATTCATCTTGGCAGATCACTGGTGTTGCTAAGCTATTGGTCTGAGCTGCGGCTCAAATTACCGTGTGTGGGAGCACAAGGCCGTCCCGGAAGAGTGTAAACTTCAGAGATAAAAATACTGAACAGTTGTTATTTACTACTAGAGCGCGAATCCTTCATCATGCAGTTTTGTTTCGTTTCTGTAGAAACAGTGCCTCGTACATGCCGCGCCGCTGACTCATCAAGCTTTGTTTGCGACAAACCTAGGATCTGTTGGAAAATTGCGGGCAAGTCGAAAGATCTAGGCGTCGAGATTCTCTAGGACATTGACGTTAAAGGTTTGTTTTCAGTCGATTGATATGTCTTTAAGTTACCGGTTCCGGGATCCATAGGTTAGATAGATCACTAAACAGAATAGCAGATTCGTTTGATAGTGCTGTCTGTGTTTGCGAATCCATTGATCTTGAACACACCATATTCGTTTTTCTTTTTCGTTTCACGTTGTGTGCGTCACTGGTTGTATCATTCATATAAATTAGGACTATGTATATTATATATATATATATATATATATATTATATATTCAATGAGCTTATTCATGTGTCTTGACTACCATTGGTATTCTCTGTATGACATTGTTCATCATGCTTTTCTGGAATACCTCTCCGCCGTCGGGATTCTAGTGAACGAAGCCTGTTGAGCCACACGTTTAATCTTTCCTCGATTCACAACTATCGCAACCTATGCATCATTGGTTAGTCTTGTCCACTCTCTTTTCCAGTTTATCCGTCACGTCATTTGGTCCTCAGACGGTCAACATGTGGCGATGTTCACGAAACTTTATTTGTATCTGTGCGATCGGCAGCTTGAGATTAAGGCCACTGTGCACGAAACAGTGCGCACCTCCGATCAATAGATCTAGAAACTGTTTTGACGAACACTCTCTCAAGTCTGGAACCAGAGGTGGATTGTGATTCCTAAAACGCACCCTAACGATCCCAGCGTTGTCAATCAATTAGACTCGGCCTTGAATAACGGGGTGAATCGGCGTTTTTTTCAGCACCTTTGAGAACGGCGAAGCCGAATCTCGCGTCAAAATGGAGTGAAGATTACACTGAGCTCTAGAGCCGAACAGAGCTTCTTCGACTGAGTCGCAGTGAATGGTTGCACGTGTGCCGTTGGGTTAGACACTTCGATCACAGTCAGTCCATACAGAACAGAAAGACGCTGTTTATTCGGCATACTTGCTTACGCCATATCGATACTAGTACGTGCTGTCAAGAACGGCTTTTACGATGCTCTCTTTGAACTTCTGAAACAAACCAAGCGTACAGTGCGAGATGCAAGTATTTCGTTTATTTTTATCAGTCGATTACATAAAACATTCTGTTATGTAAGTTTAGCGCATGCAACAAAACAATGAAATGAACGAACGTCACATGGGTGCAATCAGGATGGGGTGAACGATCTTATTGCCATGGCAAGGAAATTGATTGCATCAACGCTATTTGCCAACAGAGGGTCGCCATGCGCCAAACCTATATAACCGAATGTTTTATACAAAGAACGTCGCAAATATGGCAGAAGTGGAATTAGGGTGAATCAGCAAAACTTATGCACAAAGTTCGACTGATTCCCTCCTCAGTTCTAACATGACAACGATTGTCGTGAACTGAAATGCAAACTTACGAAGAGTCTGTAAGACGACCGTGAGTTCTACATGTCTGAGTGAGCCACAGAGATGGAAAAGGCAAAATTATCAGGGAAAACTAGGATGATGTTTTCCTGGATTCGTTGTGCATCAAAAGTAGACAAGATATTAGTCGGACCATATGTGGAAAAAAACAGCTCACGAATTTACAGATTATGGTTCAGCATCATGAGAAACAGTCCAAAAGGTCCAAGCCAGTCCAGTCAGCCGGGGATAATGGAGATTGCGTGGTTAATTATGATGTTTCCGAAGAATCTCCGACGGAAACCGGTGGTTTTGGAGCTTAAATTACGAAACACAATAAAGCACCAGGTCCTGACATTCTTTCTTCAGCCTATTTCAATCCTTCATTTGATATGGGAGACTGGAGAGATGCCCGACCTATGCTGCTACCTTGACGAGGTGGTCGGGCTTGTGTGCTGTTTCGATCCGGCGGGCTATGCTGACTAGGAGATGTCATCGCAATCAATCTGAAAAAAGATTTGGGCATCTGGTTGTCGTCTAATTTATCTTTCGCCTATGGTAAGAATGGGATTTGCCGCACTCGGGATGATTAAGCGCACTTTCCCCGCATAGACAAGAGAGCGTTTCAGACGCTCTACGGAGTTTATATAAGACCGCTCCTCGAGTATGCCAATCAGGTCGTGTATACCGGCCTGAAGAAAGACATTAGCTGTTGAGCGTGTCCAGCGCGCGGCTACCAAACTAGTCACGGGCTTGAGAAATGTCGCGTACGAGTCTCGACTTGAAATTCTTGATCTATATCCACTTGAATATCGACGACTCCGCGGTGATTTAATTCTCACACACTTCTTTAGAGTAGGTCTCGTTGAACAGTTCTTTATGATAGCGAATGATGACGGCCGGCGAGGACACAACAGGAAGCTTTTCAAGCTTCGTCCTCGGACCTTCCTTAGGCAGCAGTTCTTTTCTTACAGGGTTATTAACCTTTGGAACAGCCTTCCCTCTGAGGTCGTTAGCAGCACTTCTAGAGATCGCTTTAAAGCATTGCTTGATTCTCATTTACGAAAAAATCCATTATTCATGTAACCTTACTCTGTTCTTGGTATTTACTGTAATCCCCAAGAGCGGTGCTACACCCTGTTTTCAATGATTGCATTTCAGATCAACGGAAGCCCGCTTGACACTGAGCAAGAAAAACCGACTGGATCCGGGTACTTTGGGCCCCTGCCTCGAACCCGTGTATCAATCGCTGAATCGCTGAAGTGAGAATGTAATAACACTTCGAAACGGTCCCTAGTAGAGCAGCTGTCAACCTCTAATGAACTAGCTGCTACGACATTAGAAGCTATAAATGCCCGTTCGTACGAAGAGCGAGTAATAGTATTAAATCTGTTCTAACAGGGATATGCGTCAGTGAATAGCGATCTCTTAACGACTTTCAAAAGATTGCGGAAACCCGCGATGATATTGAACTGTCCCTCTCGTAACCTTTTGAGTGTTGACGGCTTACGATGGCATCCGTGTGGTCAGACATTCAACGCTGTAGCCTGCAACACAGGAACATAGAACGGCTGCAGTACTGGTATGAAGGCTTCCAGAAATCCGCACCAAGTGAAGGTGATGCTGACACATTTGTCGGGTTCGTTTGAGGTGTTTTCAGATGAATGGCTATACTTGTTCATGGTACCATGGTAATCCGTTTTTCTTGACTATCTCCAAAGCTGGATTCCGACACCTGCTATCTATCATTCTTTTTCATCACTTTTCTAATAATCACCATTAGCATTACAAATAACCCCAAATCATCTCGCCCTGACTAATATCACGTTATCTCCACTCAATAGGTCTCCTTTGCTAGCACTTGCCGATTTCTTCGGAATCCTCTTGGCAGTCACGTTGTAGCGACCCCATTTGTTTATTACTAACTATGTTAGAGTTACGATTGCCTATTTGTACTCTTTTCGGTTTTCAACTTTTGTATGTGCTTAAACATTTGTTTGAACGAGTATGGATACCGACAAGTACCCCGCGCACTCGAACGTACGACCCCGCTGCGTGCTCGCTTGTCGTTCTCGCTCTGTTACCGTTTCGTCTTGTTCTTCGTTCGCTCTCACGTTGACCTCGCGGGTCGACAATATACTCCTTGTTTACTCGTTGCGTTATTCATAACCGGCCGGCTTTGATTCGCTCGATTCTACAACTTGTGTACTTCTGTTTCTTCCACACTGAAACGCTGTTCACGCCCAAGGTGATCAACCCTCAAAAACTGCTATCGCCAAACAACCCACTTCACGAGTTGCAGTTTATAAATATAGCGAAGAGAGGAAATTCTAAACAAAATTGGCAGTGCTGGAAAACCAGACGGTTCAGAACTAAAGAGGCACACGAAGACGCCCAGAAGTGGGACACCCACAAAGGCACAATACTTTCGCCCTAACAAGAGATTAGTTGTGTGGATGACATGGTTTAATTTTTTCATGTCTTGCTGCCCTTACAATAGTGATAGCTTTATAAAGCGCTGTGCTACAATAGCTTTTGAAAAATGATTTCCTTTTCTCTCAGTGATTAATACGCGGGTTTCACGCTAGAGGCTGAAAATATCAGGCTTATACTGGCTTACCTGCTTCAGTATCAAGCAGGCGTTTGTTGAACTGAAGAGCAATAAGGAGCCAATTATGCAAAAACCCGCTTTCAGTTATGCTCGCCGGGTTTTCAGAATTACATAGGATACATGTGATTTATATATTAAAGGGGAGAACAAGTCGGATGGATCATTAATACCAGAGACGTGCGGGTGGATCATGGTTTACTGGAGGGAGGTGGTATTGTTGGTGAATGTGTGTCCCTGTCACTCGTTCCTGCCGTGGAACATGCATTGGCCGGTGTCAAACGGTTCACGCTTGCCCGGGTTTCAATTGGTTGCTGAATAGTTGGCCGAGGGAGATGTAGGGTTCGCACGAAGTGTTCTGAACACACAGACAGTGGTCGTGGATTCCAATGGCAATGTCCGAGGCTCTTTATAACAGTTGCAAACTGAAATCTCTGGAGTTGGCTTGACCAACCTTGAAGATGACTCGGAAGGCTTCATCTGGTTCAATCTGAAGGCCTATGCCAATTAGACTGGCGAGGACCGGTTTTAACTGGGAAATGAGCTTTCTCGAACCGTTGCGAAGACTATCTCATAAATATGCCGCTTTCGGGAGGTGTTAACGATTCATTTCCGGTAACCCCCTGGTGAATCTCCCAGTTGACCAGCTTGACAACAAGTGAGAGAACAAAAATAAAAAGACGAGGAAAACTGAGCAAGCTTACTTTGATGTGCGGCAGCAGTATAGGCAGGTATTGAACAATGATACGTCCAATTTTACAGGGTAGGTACTGTCCGGCCGTGCCTTGCAAATCGGCGGTGGTAACCTCATTGACAACATCACCCTATTATGATAGAGTGATTGAACCAGGCTTCTTACCCAACGTCTGAATAAATTCATGCTTCACTCTTGGTTACAGGTTTCTGTCCCGGAATCGTTGGGGATTTCCAATTTGGTTTAGCGCATGTCCGAACACGCTGGAGTTCATCCGGTAGGTTATCTAGCGTGCATATCCTTTGACCTCTGTGTTTTAGCAGGCAAAAACTAAATTTCGTTCATGCTCCAGCGGGACAAAGCTGAGGAAGTGCGTGTTCCGGCCGGTCCACGTTTCTCTATGAACTGCTCTTTGTATTGATCCGTCAGTTCTTCGAAGCATGGCTACATCTAGAAAATGATAAATTGGTTGTTCACAGTCCTAATTCAGGTGAAACGAAGGAACGGTAACGGTGGCGCACGAATTGAAATCACTGTCAGCAGGCGCGTGGCGTCAACCTTACTTTCTATTACAGCGAAATGTACCGTCCTAACGTAGCGCGGCTATAAGGGACAGTAACTTAATCGACGTACTTGACGTCTGGTTCATTAATCACTTAGTTTGATGATGGAATATGTCTACGGGGCAACAGATATTATAACGGAGAGTCACACGTGCAACGACTATCACTTTGTCCATAAACAGTTTTCCACTGGATGTCGACAACTCTGGAACGCTTGAGTATAGGACTAGAGAAAATGAATGCCTGCTTTTAGTTATGGAGATAGCAGCCTGATGTTGTGTTCGTTTGGTTTCATGCAACTTCGCACAAATAATCAAATAGTTTCTCTTAACAGCATGCTTGTGAATAGCGAGTTTTTGCCTGATGAAACCATTTTATGATTCTTGATATTCAATGAATCAGCTGCATCGACGAAGTGAAAAGTATTCTTTTTAACACTGAATGGTTGTTACTTGGTGATTTGTGATTGGTTCCAGTAACTTTGCTAGCCACTAAGCTAAGGCATCTTGATGATTAGGAATACGCCGTAGCAATTGGAAATGTGCTTATCCTCAACCTCAGAGCTATGTTCTGCGCAGGAGCAATAACGCGCAACACGTTAGCCGGCGAAATCGTTGTTATCTGTATTATGTACGGCGTAAGTACTGCTGCACTGAAACAACAATAGCACACAATGTTTGGTTATGAATTACGATCACTATTTTAGTGCTTACGTGCACCGAATTAGCGCCTTCGAATGTATACGCAGCGAAAACCAGATGCGCGATAAGAATGCAAATAATTGCAGAAGACCGAACGTACATTATACGACACCGATAGGCGAAAGCAGCTAGAGAGGCTGAGGACTCGACCGTCGAGCGTGCGAGCAAGCCGGAAAGTGTAGGCGCCATTGGCGCGCATAGGCCGACAAGCATGCAAACAAACAAACGCGATCGCATGCAACAAGCAGACGGCAGGCAAAGATCCTTAAGATCCTATGTACAATGTGAACTAGAATTTTTGGAGAACTTTACACATCGTACAGCAGGCAGACCGGGGTTATCTCCAGGTCACTGAACTACACTCGCCGCAGTTAAAATGGTAGTTTTGGGTTGTTATAGTGTTGGAACTAGTCCAACAGAATAATACCCAGTCTGTACTCACTATCGAAAACCAATCGACAATGAAAACAAAGACTCAGCGCGTTGACCCTCGTGTATTAGTATCGACCCTGGAAAATAGAGTGTACAGAGAAAGCACGTCAAGCTAGCGAGGCACGGAGCGAGTTGTGTTTTTAGCCCCGGGACGGATATTACAAAAGGGATGGCTTGACTAAAACAAAAGTAGGTAAAAAACCAAAATCATCAAAAGTGTACAGGTGAATGCGACTATCAAAAATATCATTTATTATAGTCGCTATAATAGCGATGACGTCGCTTCTTCTACAGACGCTCAGGAGTTTTTGTCTGCGCCGGCTTTATTGCAGATACTTCCTCATTAACTGAAATGAAATCTGAAACAGACTCAGAGACAGAAGTTTTAGTCCCAGAATACAAAAGCGAACTTCAAAATCCTGATAGACAGATCAGACTCAACAACAACAAAAATGGATACAATAAGTGCCGGACAGTATATTTGTGAGCGAAAGCCTATAGTTACCGAGACTAGTCAAAGCCTGTCCAGTAGTATCTTCAACAGAAATATCAGCAGGTTTCAAAACAACAGAAGACTTCAGCCGCCACATCCAATCAACAGAAATAAATGATTCAAAATTACCAGTGTCAGCAATGAAGGAATGTGTTGGGACCACTGCTAACAGCACATGCTTTTGTTACGTGGTGCGTAGAGTTAACAGAATTAGAAATTACAGTAAGACCAATGGATCAAAAATCAGATAGAGACTATGCTCTTCGAAAGAAATCTGTACTACACAGGTCTTCGAACTACGACGAACGGATTGAACTTGACTTATATTAATACACTTGCAACTCAGCGTTTCGAAACCGATGAATCGATTGAGAAGGTTTGCTACAATATGACACACAGTTGTTCCACTGTTGGGTAACAGTTGGACTAGACGCAGGCTGATTATTGCCATCCGGAACATTTACTTCTTCAGATCACCGCATTTGTTGACATTCTGATCTTCTCACACTGTTCTTGTGGTTCATCTTTCACAATGGCTCTCACATCCTGATACTGTTCGCATAATGTTCTAGCTGACCGAAATGTGGAATTCGGAAGCAGTAAAAGCTTCTGTTGCAGACCACGCATATTTATTCCAACGATCAAACGGTCACGAAGTTGAGTTTGTAATTGGTCTTCGAAATTACACCGAGCTGCTTGAGTCTGGATTTTGAGAATGAAATTCCTGATATCCTGATTTTATTTTCTCACGAACGTATGAAATTTGGCCCGTTCAGCTGGTTCGCAATTTATAGTTTGAACATGTGAGAGCAGTAGTTCCCTCAAGGACTCGTAGGAAAACAGAAATGGATGAATCAGGAAATGACAAGTTTTTCACCAAGCTGCACGCATCTTTACCAATTACGGTGAGGAAGTGAGCGGCTTTCTTTTCTGCCTTCAACTTTTTGCCCGTCGGCGCCATGTTACAAGTCGTTCCAAATGGTCTTCAAATTCTGTCGACAGAGTATGAATATTCCGAATTTCAAGCGAACAGGAATCCATCGTAAGAAGTTACGAAGTCCGCGACGCCAATTGTGATGGTTCCAGAAATACAGAAATGAAGTAATTAACTTAGCTCAACCCCAGAGCTAGTTTCGACGCAGTAGTAATAACACCCGAACTAAGCAAATCAGGTATTTATCTCTCGAGCGCAATTGTACAGCTTATTGTCAACAATGTATAAGAACAACAGTAATGAGATATTTGTATAGTGAAAATCATCACACAACCCCTCAAATTGAAAAGTAACTTATTCGGCAGCTATCCTTTTTGTGACTATTTTTTTTCCTATGCTATATTTTCTAAAAGGTTGCAAATTCGAAAATAAACTGTATAACTTGTCAGAGGTTGCAAAAATAGATAATATCGTTGGTACGTTACCAAAAACTTTATGGTTCTTTGAAAAGTCACAATGTGATAGCAAATGTAAACAAATCCAGTGCGGCGCTCGAGGTGTCCATTTCCTCCAACTTGCATGAATCTGTATCCAGAAAAGACGGCACACCCCAGCGCTCCATTTTCAAAGAGGTCCTGGTATTTTCGATAGTGTAAAGCAGGTCACTTCTATCATGGTGCATTCTTTGCAGATAGTTTTCTCCCTTGAATGAACAAGATGGTGTGCAATTTTGAATGTCACGCTGCTCATCATCGGTATGGGCTAAAAATAGCGCAACCACATAAAGCTCCCAGTTTTATGGAATAAATATGGACCGTCTGGATCTAAGTAGCTTCTGCTGCCGTCATTGTCCCGCTGGGTTAGACACTGGCAACAGGCTTGTCAGTTCGTATTTTTCAGGACGAGTGTCGTATTGTATTCAATTTTTGTATATACATATGTATATACATATATATTTCTGATATGTGCATATATTAACAAAAGCTGTCCACCCAACAATCCCTTTGCTCGAACATTCAAAGCGTACTGCACGTTAATCAGGTTACTTCCGTCTGGGTGATTACAAATGACAACCGTTCGTTTGTTACGCCTGATACTATCTATTTATCTATCCGACCAGTCAGGTTGGACTGGCAACAATGATCACGCGATCGGTGCCATATTGGTGAACACTAACTGAAGGCTTTCACATCAATGGTTCTCTGATCAGTGGTCATCAGGTGACTTTAAGTGCCAGAAATGAAGGAACAAGTAAAAACGTGTTCATGCTGTTACACTCTTTTTCAGCTCTCCCCAATTATCTGTCGTGTATTTAACTGCACATGTTAATTTGTATTGTTTTTCATCAATAGATGTCTGCCGACATGCGGTTTACTAGATCACGTCTATGCTGGGACCTTTCAGGCGGATCAGGCTTAAACAGAAACAACCAGTGCAAATGAGCCGGACCACACTACCGATTGATGGGTAGTCCAGCGTCACTACCACTGAAGTACCACAAACTAGTATATAAGTGGTCTAGGGGACTCATAGTTTATTGAACAAACTGCATATGACCTTCAAAATTGCTTTCATATTTAAGTTTGCAACCATCTGTGAAAATACCAAACCCTGGTGCGTGATAGCTATAAAATTTGATGAACCTAGTCACTATCCTTGTCGTAGAATGTTGGGACATTCCCAAAACGTACGGAAAACTAATTGTACCAAGTGATTGGATGTAATCCCTTCGGACAGTTGCTTTTAGATTGGCAATCTTTTTAGTGAAGAAAACGCCTGTTGGAGACTAATCACATGTTATATCAAACATAAACTTTCTCTGTACTGTGTTGTCTTAAAGATTTGTACTACCAGTGTCGCCCAAGGAGCAGCAGTACCGCGCAATTCGATCCGATCGTGCACTGAACGTGTAGTCCTTAACTTGAGTCCAACTAGTAAAAGGCTGATAATAATGATGAGAAGAAACAGCAAGCCGGTCAGGCAACGGCATGCTCACAGACCACGCAGGCGTTCATCACTGCGCTGGACAGGACTGGGAAGTGTCATTCATCTGGTTGGGGAGTGCACGGCCATTTATAAAGCTGGTTGGCAGCAATCTCGGACACGGCAGTTTCGCAGTCAGTGGCGAGCCTGTACCCGCAAAGTTATTGACACTTCCTTCTCATGAATTTCCACTGTTTTTGTATCTCCTTTTTTCGTCTGTTGGACTCGATACATTTGCACTTAATTACTCTTGAACTATTTCATGAACGACTACCAAGACCAACGACAGGTCTGGCAGCTTGACAGTATTGACTAGCTTATAAACGAGTTAATGAGTCACACTGAAGCAAAACCGTAATCGTATAAACGTTGGAAGCATGTATGCAAGAGAAAATAAGAAGACCTGAAAGTTTGACCACGGTTGAGTAAAATTACCCTATACCAAGAGGGGAAAATGAATGGAAATCACTACTTACCGTTCCTGTGCTTTCAAGCACAGCGAATCGATTCCGACCGACCCAGGCAACAGCGCAACCAGTGCCAGAGCGACTGTCTGTATGTTGTAAGGGCTCACTAGCGGAACCGCCCGTATCCCGTGGTAACATATACAAGTCGTAGACCATGTTAGTGGACGCAGATAACGCGGAGCTGGTCGCGCTGTTTGAATCTCCATCCCTGGGTCTGCTCAGAACAATAGCAGCATTCTCGATTGGATTGTAAGCTAATGTGACAGCACTGCCACGGCCCCTGAAGGAAAAAAAAAACAAAATATACATGGTAACTATTTACAATCAGCTGAGAGCTCACACCAATTGTAAATCCAACTGATCAAACATTCAGACGAAAAATACTGAGAGATAATTCATGTTAACGATCGAAAAAATGAAGGCGGAACTAATCACACCCGTATATGCGCAAACAGAATCCTATCATCAAAATACATGAGTAATTAGAGTGGCAAACTTGCTCCGAACTTCAACGAGAGCTTGCTACAACTGAATGACAGAAATCAGATCTTTACATCATGGTTAGTAAGTTAGGATGACAAAATTCATATAGGTGAAAACACTGGGGAAAAAACCTGTCTACCGAGTAATTGTTTACTCAGGGTAGCAGCGATGCAATACCCGGGAGCGCTAACAACAGCTTCGGTATTTGACCGAACGAATTTACAAGAGATGAGATAAAATAGAGGCTCGACAGTCAAATAAATAGTTTTATAAATTATCAACATCTGTTTTGATACAAATAAGGCGTGCTCATACGTGGGGCGCAGGTGTCATTTATTACGTACCTTTAACAACTGGCCCAAAAGCAAGCGTGAACTACGCAAAAAGACGAAGTCAGTTCGAAGTTGGTATGACATTAACATACTCTATATGATAGCTGTAGAAACATCAATCACTAACTCAGAATGGAATGAACGAACGAAGGCATGAAACACTTGCGAGAACTGGGTAAGCAGTTTTGAGATAATGAGAGAAAACTATGCAGCCACTTCGGGTAAGCCACGACCTCTCTAAACAAAATGAATACTCCATGAAAAGGCTTGGGGTTTCGAATTGTTACCACAGCAAAACAAAGGTTGGCGATAAGCGAAAGACACGACTCACTCGCGCAGCTGAATTATCGGGATGTCTTTGGTGGCGTTCAGATCCAGTCGACGCAAGAACGGAGACTTGACGTAGAACATGTAGTCCTTGTGTATAGTGAACGCCGGTCGCTCCCGCTCTAATTTGAAAACGACGAATCCAGTGTCGTGACCAGCAGCAAACAGATTCAGTTTGGGATGAGCAGCTACAACCCAGAAACGATCAGAATCTCTCCGAATTGTCGTAACACATGTCCGCTTAGCCAAATCCCATATGCGAATCGATTTGTCTTCAGAATCAGATAGTAACAGGTCCTGCCGAGGATGAAACAGCACGCAGCTCACATTGTTGTAATGTCCGCGGAGAGTATCCAGCTCCCACGCCTTGGTTTCTAAACAAACACGGCAATTCACAAATAACCCACTTAGTGCAGAATACTAGTGATAGTCTTCACACAACGCATGTGAGACACACCAATGTATCATTTGGTTATTGTTTCCTACGAGGCTTGCATGCTGCAATTTTTGACTTAAATCGCTTTATAAAAATTCTCTGATGGGATCGAAACATTACGACATCTTAGATTCTGTTGACTAATTCGTTGCGACTTAATTAATTTTTCCAGTGGGCAGCAAAACGCATTGTGTGTTCTCTCACATCTGTTTGTTTACAGTCCGGAAAATGTAGTTAGCTATACACAACCGTTTACTCTTAAAGTTGGTCTAACTTGTCAATTTCTTGCCAACCACATATTCAGGGTTAGCTTACTGGTTTGGACCTCAGCTTAATCCTATTGTCTATCGACTTCTATCATTCCTATTCATTTTTTCTTGGCTTAATTCTGCACTAAGTGGGTTATTTGTGCATTGCCGTGTTTGTTTAGAAACCAAGGCGTGGGAGCTGGATACTCTCCGCGGACATTACAACAATGTGAGCTGCGTGCTGTTTCATCCTCGGCAGGACCTGTTACTATC
>LOND01001381.1:49142-79275 GCA_014220965.1 Paragonimus kellicotti | reverse complement strand
TCCTATGACAGTGCAGGACATCCTATCAACTGGGAAAAAACCCCACGCAGCAGATGACTCCCTACTAACCCGTTATTCGATAACAAAATACGCATAAAAAGCAAATTGGTCATATCGGGTGGTCGTAACACACGGTTGAGGAAGTTGCTCCATTGAGGAGAATCATGCGCCGTGGCCTTCCATCACGGTAGAATAAGAAAGCCGTTAAGACTTAAAAACTCAAAATTGTGGCCTGCAAAAGTTTATGCTTCTTGGCACCAAATGTTCCTGGACTACAAACGAACTAGTCATACAGCTACCCGGATAAAAATGGAATGCCGTGTAAAATATGAGAGGAATTTGACTGGGTAGACCGAATTCGTACGAACTAATGCCTCCCCACCTATGGCCGTGAGGTGTGTCAAGGATGAATTAAGAAAAATTCGACGGCTAGCGAGGAGAAGGCGGAAACCCTTCTCCGTTTTTTTGATGGAATGAAAACGATTTTGGATTCCGATTACGCAACAATACTTGGAATGAGTTGGAACCCGAAATTGTTCGCCTCCTCCGGGATATTGTTAATCAATACTCGTCGTCCAGGTCCTGTGCGTGCATAAACTGTTGACTCACGCGGTTTGTCTACCCTGGAACTGATAACAATCCTTGTTTCATGTAAACCCAATCGTTGATTGTTTCTATTGTTGTTGTTATCCGCATGTCCTATATATTCTAATGTTTTACGTTCGTGACTGAAGAGAGTAAACGAAATGTTAACATCTCGCGACGTATGTCTTCTATCGTTATTGGTGAACTGGATCAATGGAACTAAGTGATTCGACAGTTACCTACGATTAAGGTAGGAACTGACCACCCGAAGATGACAGAAATATTTATATCAACTTGTGAAGTTAGACAGCTGTTACTGAAAATAGACAAAAATGAAACAGCTGAACCGGCTGGACCCCACCTTGTTATCCTGCAACTGCTGGTGAAGGTCTTGGCACACCTACTTGCCGGATTATTTGTTTCGTCTATGAATCAGGCAAGGTTGCCAGAGGACTGGAAGCTGGCTTCATTCACCTTGGCCCAAAAACAGGGTAGCAGGGAGGATGACCCAACTTGTCCAACCGTAGGCCTCACATCAGCACTGTTAAAAGTCACGGAGGGGATTACTAAGGACAAGGTGGCATAACAAGTTACCAAGCACGGAGTTTTAACTGCCCAACAGTATGGCTTACTGAAGCAAAAATCTTGCCTGACGAACGCGTTGTCTTGCCCAGACGAAACAACATGACGAGTAGACCGAGGTAAATGAGTAGAAGTATGTTAGTTATAATTTAAAAAGTTTCTTGTCCGTTAATTATCGCTCGCTGTCAACGAAACTGGGAGATTATAACGTAAACCCAGGTGTAAGTAAGTGGATAGAAGCTTACCTTTGTGCCAGGCGATTTTATGTGCAAATGGAAGGGGATAATTCAGATATGATGTTCACCAGGAGAGGAGTTCACCAGAGATTGAACCTAGGTCCACGGATTTTTCTAGTGTATTACAACGGTTTAGCAAGCAGACTTAGTTTTGCGTCACATTAATTTCGGGACGATGTAAAAGCAATTGGTTGTCCATCAAAGACTCCCTTACATCAGGATTTGAGTGAACTGTATGAGTGCCCTCAATCCGTGGACTGATGAGTGGAAACCCCCAATAATGTTGATAATTGTGGACAGCTATCGGAAGTTCACATTAAAGTGGCACCAAGAAGCAAAGGAGTTGAAGGTCGTGTTGATACACAAAAGTGGCCAAAGTTAAGGGCTTAGAAATGTAGGTGAGCGAGAACTTCAGAACCGTAACCCAATGCGTAGCAGTTGCTCGAGAAGTAAACCTGGAGCTGTAGCAACCAAAGAGAACGGTTGCATCACGGGAACCAGAAGTACTGGTTTCTACGTATAGGTTGTACATCCGAACACACCTATAATACATCGTAGGTGCGTGCAGTCTCCATCTTGTTGAGGATATGCAGATAATAAAGGTAGTTCAATGAAGATTCCCAAATATCTTCCAAAAGCATAAAGAAATAAATTGCCCCAGTAGGTTGAAAAAGAAGCTCAATCTTTTTTCACTCGGACGCTGGCGTGAGAAAGACGATCCAACTGAAGGTGTTGTCGAACACTGGGAAGCATCAGTTGGTTCCCAGTAGAAGTTCGGCGCTCATAGGGCGAGACATGGATCTTGATAAGGGATGAGTCAGCAAAAACATTCAAGCACAGTTCTCAATTCAGGTGGTAAACCCTTTGCAGTGACCAGTGATCGTGTGGCTTCACAAAGGATGCTGGCTACGGTCGTTCTGCATATACGATTCCGTGTACCTTTTCTCCGGGAGGCCCAATACGGACTCAGTGCCATCTTCTTCAGTCATGCAACTAATTGCACATAGCCTATAGTCGCCCGTTTTATAACGACTCACCCATTATTCCACTGTTGAGGCTCGTTCAACCAAGACCTCATCGAGAGTCGTTTGACGCACTCGAACGATCCAGGCACTTACACTCGACGCAATCCCCAGGGCTGTCCAGTTGGCTGAGGCTCACCTCGCGCTTCTTTTCTTTCTTCTCTTGGTTGCTGCCGTTGGTCCCAGACTAGGCTAGAGCTAACTGCTTATCATATTTCCAAACACTGCTGGAAATATACGGTTTGTTTCCAAATCCAACTGTGTTCTTTCAATCTAATGCCCGTTGGGGATACATTTTGTGTGCCCTCCATGACAGACATTCTAAATTGTTATTGGACTGAGGTCTAGCTCATTTCTACTTGTTCTGTACACCCTGAAATAAACTACCACATAGTGTTAGCAGCCACCTCAATGATTGAATTTAAACACCATCCTGACAAGTGTCGGTTGATGGTGTTCCCGGAATTGGTTTTGAGACTTGTCTGGGCCAGCAGGGCATGAGGTTTTTTTCCTTTTCCTTTTATTATTGCCCCCAATACTGGCCTGTTACCCGACTGCATGTGATAATGAGTCTATATAAGTCTTGGCCGTGTACTAGTTTTATCTACTTCTGTTTCTCTACCCATGTTTCTTTCCCATGGTATTCTTTGTTTGTTGTTTGCTTTACCCGCCTTCTTTTTTTGACAGCAATCCGTGTTCTGACCGCCGTCAGTCAGGACGAGATTTGTGGCCACATTTGCCCTGGTAGTGAACCCGGATTCATTCAAAGAGCATTCCACTTTAGCCAACGGCTTTGCAAGTACATTTCATGTCGTTGGTGGGATTCTTTCAATCAAACTG
Source organism: Paragonimus kellicotti (assembly GCA_014220965.1). Taxonomy (NCBI): domain Eukaryota; kingdom Metazoa; phylum Platyhelminthes; class Trematoda; order Plagiorchiida; family Troglotrematidae; genus Paragonimus; species Paragonimus kellicotti. The sequence continues at coordinate 76,010 of LOND01001381.1, read as the reverse complement.
GAATGAGGCAACTGTTTTTCGAGACCGCTGCGGTGCGGTGGGTTCTTCGGAGCTCACAAGTGCAGAAAGCTGGCCATCACCGGCACTCGTCGCAAGCCATATGAGCCAAACTTTGAAACATTCCCCGACTTTGACACCACATGGTTTGCATCTGATATGGAACAGTTAGCCTAGAATGATTTTTATGTGACAATCAAAATTCCGTACGAAGTTTTGACATCAGTTTGTTTTATAGGGTCAATGTTTAAGCTAGAATCTATATTTCATAGCACAAAACGGTTAATAGTGGTTAACGAGTAGGGTTTGAGGCAGGGAAGACAGCACGAGATATGAATTGAGGTTTCAATGCACTTATGTGAGGTAAACGTGGGCAGTATTTTTTCAGTTTTCTTTGGAGAGTTTTTGTATGCTAGTCAAATAAACCGTCAATATCGGATACCAACAACTATAGCCTGATGGTTTATCAGGGTGAATAGGTTATTACGAATGGGCATACATATAATACGTGAGTCATAATCCTGTTTTTGTTTTTGTTCTAGGTAAGTAAGTAGGAACGGGTATGTATGTTACATGTAGCTGACGGCTAAATGTTCTCCGGACCACATTCAAAAAGGACATCAGAAGATACACAAAGTTTGAAGATAGACATTATGTTTGACAATGTAAGATAGCTGTTCAGGCCCTTTTTAAACGCTGAATGTTGTTACTAGCTCTGATGTGATTCGGAAGCCTATTCCAAATATAGGAATATTTTACAATAAAGAAGTTGGCGCGTATCTTTTTCCGAGCTAACAGGGCTGGCAAAGTGGAACCTTCGTTTCTTAGGCCATATGGGGAGCTGTGTTGAAAATGAACGGCAAACGCTGTAGTGATGACGTCCAAGTGTATCAGCTTATGCAGCCCATTGCAGACATACGTGACTGCTCACAGGGGACAGAGGGTTGATGGGATGGGGATAGAAAGGGAACAGTGTCACAGTAAGAGCAGTATACCAGATAGGGGAACCTATAATAGTATCTTTAGCCAACGTGTTATTGTAGATGGTTAAGTGCACTTTAATTTTGTACAGCAACGCCTTTGCATCAATTTTTGCATATTAACATACGAAATTCAGAGAAGTGACTTGGTAACACAATACACAATTCTTGAACAACCTGCCAGCAAAACCTGGGAAGCAGTTGCCCCTCTTCACACCCTAGAAAACCTAATTTGGCGGATCCATTTTCGGAACACTGACCCTGAAGTTCCCACGGACTATCAGCCGCTGGTTGCTTAGTACGGATGAGGAAAGTTCAGGTACAGATTGCTCAATATGAAGTGGCTATTGCCAGTCGGCATCCGGAATGCAAGAAAAGAGCATCGACGACTACGACTCTCGCATCTGAAGAAAGATTTACGGATTTTTAGTGTTGCGTTTTTCGACGTCAAAGCCCCTCTCGATCACCCAACCATCTACGTTGGTAAAAGAAGACAACTAAAATAGAAAAGTTTATCAGAAAACCCCAATAATCGTCTAAGTGCAGGATATCTAGTGTAAGCCTTTTTCGGACTATTAATACGAGGGATTTCAATCATGATAGAAGTGGCGGGTATGCCGTGATGCAAGCACGTGAGCAGGCATCTACTGACCCTCTGCGACTCAATCCTCCTTAGAATGAATTCACCAAAATAGTACATTCCCGTAGGTATGCTGTCACAGACGTACTTAGCCCACGTCTTCCTATGACAGTGCAGGACATCCTATCAACTGGGAAAAAACCCCACGCAGCAGATGACTCCCTACTAACCCGTTATTCGATAACAAAATACGCATAAAAAGCAAATTGGTCACCGGCAAATCAATTTGGTATAATTAAACCCCCATGGGCCTGATTCTATCCCCGACGCAGACCAAGATCGAGCAGACATATCCAAAGTTGGCCCACCCAACTTGTTTTCACGATGGCACATCGTTGAGAGTTTATCTTTTGATGCAGTGAGTAGCGTTTTTCTGATTGACTTTTCTTGTTTTTTCTTTTTTAGGGTCACGCTGGTTTGGCCCCTCTGTTGCACCGATAGACAGCCTTGAACTCAGGAGCGAGGCGGATGTTAGCTAAAGGAAGGAGAACTGTTGCAATCCCTGTATGAAGAACGGTGGGGGTTGTGAACGCATGTTGCTCAAGATGTGATCCGTGATGTCGCCGCTCCCGGGCTACAGACAACTACGTATGAACGCCTTAGCAGTTTGATCTCCGATCGGAGGTCTTTAATTTGTGCCCAGCAGACAGCACAAGCAAACGATTACGTGATACCGGGGGGAGGAAAGCAGGCGTTGTGCCACTATTTCTGCATAGTCTGCATCAAGCCATGCGGGCAAAAACACCGGTAGGGAGAATACTTGATTTAGTAGAAGTATATACTATATTCTGACGTTTACAATCGGTAGTATCACTCTTAAGCGCGTGGACAAATAAGCTTTTGGCTGATGATGGCACAACCAATCAGAAAAAGCAGCTGGAGTCAAAGCATGAGAATGAGACACACGCGGCCTTGACGCGTACACAACACCATCTCCATCTTAGCCAGAAAGTCGGGCAAAGGCGATGCGTGTGATACGTGTCCTGTGAGTGTTGTGTTGGTGTGGCAGGGATCACACAGAGTACACGTGGTGGTCGTGTGCGTCTATTTGCTTCAGTGTTAGGTAGAGTTGTCTGGTGTTGATATTACGGCTGACAGGTCCGAGCCACTCCAGTTGGCCTCGACAGTGCCGGTTGACCTTCTACTCGTTTGCCTGCGCTCTCAAGCGGATGAATGGTGCAGACTGTATTGCCAGGGCTAGCTTTCTGCAAGTTGACTGGTAGGCATTTCGACGTTCCAACGCAGCACTCAACTTCGTTTGTAGTTGCCGGCCAAACATGAGTTCTCTCGGTGTCTTGTCAGTCGCCCTATGATGTGAGGTTCTGTAAGTCAATAGGGCTTCGATCACTGCATCTTCCCAGGGCATACCGGAAAGCCGCGCTGTTTGTATGCTCTCTTTCAATGAACGGTTCAAACGTTCCACCATCCCATTTGCAGCTGGATTATACGGTACCGTCCAGGCATGCTTAATGTAGTGCAGCTGTAGAAGGTGGAACTCCCGGTTGGTAAACTGTAGTCCACTACCCACCACGTCTTTCTTCTGGGAGCTTGAAGCGGCGAACAGGTGCCTCACCCATCTTATGATACCGGCGGTGGATACTTCACCACAAATCTGGACTTCATGCCATTTGCAGTCTATTGCTGTCTGTAATTATGATGATGATCATGCCATTTGCTGTAAAACCATGTGGCGGTCAAGCAGTTTTTCTGATGTTGGGGGAACTGAATGGGCCCATGATGCTGACAATCCTGAACCGAAGTTTCACTAGATAGACGAAAGGTTGTACCGGTGCGTCAACTGGTTTGGAGTTTTTGTAGGCCTCTTGGCAGGTGGCACAGTTAAGAATGAATTCTTTTACCACCGTTAATATTCTTGGACACCGGAACGGTTCCTTTACCCTGTGTTCGAACTATTCCTGGGTGACCTTCGTGCGCACAGACCATGATCGGAGAAATGAGTTCATGTGGCACTGCAATCATAAGCCCTCACATAAGTTACCCATCTACAACAGATAGTTCATGCCGTAAAACGTAAAATGTCCGTACCTCACTGGTGAGTTTGTTATTAGAAGGCCAGCCTTGTATGACATATTGGCAGATTTCTCTCAGGTTCCCGTCGCCCTCATTTGCCGATTGAAGTTCCTGTTTGTTGATGGCTGGCAATTCATAAGAACTGAATGCAGAAATCATATACTTCTCTTCCTCTTCTTCCTTGTGGTCAGCTACATCCAATGGAAATCGCGAAAGTCCGTCAGCAGCTTGATTCTCGCGGCCTGGACGGAATTTAACCTGAAAGTCGTAATTTAGTAGCCTCAAGTACCAGCAGTCAATCTTTTAGCGGTTTGAGCCCGTTCGATCATCTGCATTGTAGGGTTGTAAGTGCAGTATGACATGTGCAAAGTTTAAGCAGGCGACGGAATGGAAAAAGGTGCCATTCTTCACAAGCCCGAACGCAGGAGAAGGGCTTCCTTTTCGCCAGCTGAATACGACACTTCTGCAGGTGAAAGCTTCCGGGTAGCATATGCGATCATTTTTTCCTGACCGTTCTGTACCTATGATAGAATCAGCCGTGAGCCAATAGTTGAAGCGTCCGTCGAAACGATCGTTGGGCGTAGCTCGTCGGAAATCACCATGACAGGAGTGGACGCAGTGCAACTTTTTATCTCATCGAACGCGGACTGTTGTGCTGATTTCCATTCAAAAGGGGTTTTCTCCTTCGTCAACGTACGCAATGGTTCCGCCAAAGTGGCAAAGTCTGGTAGATAGCGTAGATTATATGAACACATACCTAAGAAGTGCTTAATTTCCGGTGCATTCTTTGGAACAGGAGTCTCTGTAATGGCTCGAGTGTTTTCAACGTTTCAGCCGTATCCCATCAGCCTGATATGGTGTGTCCCAAAAATTCGATTTCAGGAGCACCAAATTTGCACTTTTCAAGGTTTAATCGAAGATCAAGTTCATCCAGCCGTCGTAATACCGCTGGTGAATGAGAGTCAGGCTCTGCACTAGTGAAGCCAAATATAGAGTTAGCGTTCATATAACCCACTCTTCCTGAAAGATTAGCTAGCGAGTGGTTCATGAACCATTGTCAAGCAGCTGCAGCTGAACGAAGACCGATGGGCAAAACTCTGCACTGGAAAAGTCTGCTGACTTTTGGGAAGGTTGTGGAGTGCCTGAATTCTGGCGGTAATGGCGTGTAGAAGAATGCTTTCCTTAAATCTGACTTTGAAAAAATCGAGCCGCTTTTACGCGTATACAACGGTGCTGAAAAACATGAAAGGTACACGGGTTGATAGATTGTTACTTTGAAAAGTGTTTCCACACCAACCCCCATGAAACAATGGGGTGGTTTCCACACTCTCGAACAGGAAAACGTATGCTGTCCCACTCCATACAATACCCCGGAAAGTTTGACCATATAAGTATGTCACACTACCCAAGGCAGATGAATAAGCCCAGGTGATCACTCTGTCATAGAAGATGTAATCTAAAACACCCGTTGAGCATCAGACATATTCTAACAGCCATTCAGAGTCTGCTCCGTAAAATGAGGAGGCAGGACAAGAAACAGCCTCCACGCTGCCACATTCTATGTTGCCACTACCTGCCGAGTCCTGCCCGGTATGTCGGGAAGATCTGGGAAGATCCTCGGCCACGCTCTATCCAAGAGCATTTTGAAGGAGGTCGCAATATCGTTGTTAACTACCTCACAGGGGAGCTTGCCCCACGCATTCACTATCCGGCGGCTGGGGGAGTTTGCTAGTAAGTTCAAACGAACCGTGCCCTCACTTGGTTGGAAACTATGATCTTTGGTGTTGGCGTCTGGGCCCTACTCGTTCAAGCAAACCTGTGGTGTTTACGCTGCTTATGCCTATCAGAATTTTGAAGGTCTCAACAAGATCACCTCTCATCCTCATTTAGTCGGTCTTGATAGGTTTTGCCTTAAATTTTATTAACATTCGAGGCGCAAGTTGTACTCTGTCAATGCACCGAATATATTCACGTAGGTGGAGTGTCCACGCCTGCAGGCAGTACTCCAGATAAGGCTAAACTTTGGCTTCGCATAAAGGCAGAAATATACTGGGTTTTCTGTTGGACACAACTCTCAAGTCTCAAGCTCAATAACGACTCTGTGTGCACACACTGCGCATAGAGCTGAGGGCTTGAAGTAGCTTCTGATCAAACTCCCAGATATCGGGTCCTTTCTGCATATTCAATGGTGAAGGAATCATGGGGTCCGGGCACTTCTAAGTGTTCTGAACTTCCAGTTACGATTGGCCATTTGGCGTCATCTAGTACATGGTCGCACCCGAGGGACTACTGTGCTACTGCCTGAAGATCCTGCGCTAAGGCGACTCAAGTTTGTTGACCCTGCTGTCTTTAAATCACCTACATATGCTACGCACGGTTTGCTAAGCCTACTCACTAGAGCACGAACGGACATTAGGAACGCGAGAGTACAAAAAGGCGGGCCTTAAGGTACACCACTATAAGCTGTGCTTACTCTAGACAGTCCGTTTTCAACGCTCACTTTAAAGACGCTGTTAAACAACAAATCCTTTACCCAATCACCTGGTTGACGATACCGAACCACCTCCATTTATCAGTGAGATGAGGGTAACTTACAGAATCGCAGACTTTACTGAAATCAAAGTAGCATACGCTGACGTTTGAGCCTTCGTTCAGTCGCCTCGCGATATCATCCACGAAATAGGAAAGGTTACATAGACAAGATTTCGCTTTCCGGAAGGTGCTAAGGAGACAACGGCCCACAGGATGCGTTGAAACTTTGTCCTTGATTAGCCCTTCTAGATATTTTCCGGCCATACTCGTCAGGCTCATCGGTCTGTAATTGTTCTTGTTGTCTTGCGAACCTCCCATATGAACGGCGACCACAAGGGTTACGCGCCACTCGTCTGCGGTTTTCCTCTTCTTCGAAAGAAGTTGTCAACAGCTGTCATAGGGGGTGCTACAGAATTCTCACCAGTGGCATAACCATGCCCGACTTCATGCCATCGGATTTTACTGGGGTTTTTAGCTTAAGAGAGTCCGAAACCTTCACAGCCTACTCCGAAGTGAGAAGTGTTTTCCATTTCGCTATGGGGTCTGGACTCCGCAAGATCTCGTCGACACCCTCCAGTGACCCTCCTGGAAGAACTCACGGAGGGGGTTGGTTTCTCCGCCTTATCCGTGGCCGGTTTACTATGTTCTGTCAAGGGAGTTACAATTTCTTGCCTGCAGGCTACATCGGATTAGGTACACGGGTAAAAATGTTCCGGAGCTGCTTTTGCCTTGTGCGTAAGGTCTGCTTCGGAGCTGTATTTTTCCAGAGGCTAGGCCTTGCCAGCTTTATTTCCATAAGCTTCGTACTTTAGCCAATTGCCACGGCTTCCTTTTTAGTACATTTTCGAGCACTTGCTTCTTTTGATAATCGCTGTGCGCACCGTTGGTCTACACCAAAGCGAACGGTTTCGAGCCCTTTTCCACAATAGGGGACAAATTGGTCCATGAATTCTATAAGCTCTTCTTGGATGGTTTTCCACTTACCATTGAGAGAAGCGCTTTCCTCCTCAGAAGCCCAAGACACACTCCGTGCCGCTTCCAAAAACCCTGCCATATCCATTTGACCAAAATTGCCTACTATCTTTTCAAGAGAGGCTTTTTTATCTCGCGGACTTCAAAGCTCAGAACATAATGATCACTGTTTCCAGGTAGGTCTCCAGTTTTAAAGTTGACGATGTCTTTCACGTATCGAGTAACTAATAGATCTGATACGGATTGTGCTACCCGACAGTTCCATAGGTGTAGAAAGTAGGCAGTGTTCTGTTAGCCTCCTCAATTTAGCAGAATATCTCCGTTACGTTCAGGGTGTTCTGTGATAAGTAAGCATGCCACTGTTTGTACTAATTGATCACCAACAGCATGACCCCTCTACCCGCGCGCCCTTCCGTGTGCTCCCACCTGTAGACGGAAGAGTCCCCTGGGAGGTACAGCGGAGAATAAACACGAACTACATAAGTAATGCCAACGGAGTCATTTGTGTTTAACGATTTGCAGACATGTGAATAGTAACGTGGACTGCGCGGGAGAATAAAAATATCCGTAAATGTGAATGGAGCAATCGGTCAACGTTCATCAACCTACGCATACATATGCGCTGTAGGGAAACCACCTTCGACGTCCCCAAAATCCTTAAACTCCCTGCGACGTGAGAGTTGCCTTACCAGTACCACCGTGCCTGTTCACATTATCTTGTGAATGGAAGTTTACTACAAACCACGTTCATTGAAGTGTATATTTACTCGCGGACATGCGTGCGTATGTATTGTGTGCGAAGGTTCAAGTCAACTGCGCCATGGCACACACTTATTCTGAATAATCGATAGTCTTCGATACACTTTCGGTTGTCTAGATCGCTGATGCGAACTGACTTTTCAGAATTCCGTCATCAACTGACAAATCAAACACTGTTTACACGGTGTACCTCGGTACCTCGGTTATTAACCAGACTGGACGATTTCACCGCGATCTATTCACGCAATACTACTTGCCCAGTCATGTATGCACCCATGAAACGGGAGTAAGACCCAGTGGACCGCAATTAAACAAAGTTAAAAGATAAACAATCTGTGAGCAGGGTTGATGTGGATATAAAAGCAGTAAATGACCTTGTAGAAGACGAGAGGGTTTTAAACTTCTTCCATGAAAAGACCTTAAGATGTTTTCCACAATCCTGACCAGCATGTCGCTCTACACTTCACATCAGTTGCATAATGGTCTTGCAGCGGATGCAGATGAGATTGACATCCGATTGTTTGTAGCAGGCATACCAATGAAGAAACACCCGGAGCACTCGTAACATTCGGTCTAGTTTATGGTTGCCTCGTCCATGCGCACACCTTCCGTTAAGTAACAGACCTGAGAAAACCCCTAGGCTACAGGTTTCATTGCAAGCCTTCCGTGGTAGACCCAGCAGTAAGGAAAAGGGGGCAAGTGATTCGAACAAAACCGGAGTGGGTTTTGACGCAATGGCAATCACATCTCTAACCAAACAATTCAGATACTCGTCTCCCGGGCGCAGCTTTACATTTTATTGTCAACATTAAAATTACAAACTAGTGACGATTGATAACTTTAGTGGTAATTATCACATCGTTTGCAGTTCAAGTGAACGTTCTGCGTTTTTATCTTTGAAACATACAGTCGCAACTGTGGTGGTTTGTTCCCAACAGCAGCTTCAACCAAGGAACTTGAACCCGGATTAGACTCAAAGTCCTTACAACCAGTGATAGGCAAAACAGAAATAGAAGCAAGTATGTTCTGAACAAGTTGATCGGCATGTCCATAATGAACTGATCCATCACCTGAATCACGAATGCCGAGGTTATTGAGAACAGTTTATCGAGATGATCAGAGGTCGCCACCACGACGATACACAATTTCAGCTAATTCCAGACCGAAAGTGTCAGTTAGGTAAACAAGGTTTTTGAACATTTTAAGTGGATTGTTTCACGCTGTTGAACAGTTAGAAAGTTGACTTTGAATCAAGAAGTTATTCACACCATTCTTCAGTTCCTCAAAAGTTGGACGAGGTGATAGAATTGATCTTACCTCAGAATGCATGCAAAATTCTCAGCTGTACTGTTAAACTGAAGATTTCTCGGTGCTGTAGGCAAATGTCGACACCCAACTTTTTTTCAGTCAGTCCCCGAATTAAAATGAGTGACACTGTCGGTGCCCAAGTCACTAGGTATTTTTTCCCGATTAAACGGTCTTCGCAATGCATTCAAAGTAAGGTCGGCGGTTAGGGATGGCATGAAATACTCCCGGCCAACGTGAACACGAATCAAGGAGAACTAAGACATATCGGTTATCTAAGAATGGACCAAAGCAGAGGTGACTGTGTCCTCTTTGAAACGATCTTGAAGCCAATTCCCGCGGAGGTCATGGTTGCTAATTTATCTTCTCCAGTATAATTCGCGATTCGCTCCTACTTTCTTTGATATGGTGAACTCTTTATTTCATCTTGTTTGGGATAATTTTGTTCTGACTGACTTACATGCAAAAACTCTTCGAGTTCTGTTGAAGTTTCTGTCTTCCGATGCAGCATCTTAAACGCTGTCACCAAAGTTACCATCAGGATTGATTACTGCTGGGTCACCAAGCGGTATTGGATCTGTGCTAGAGTGAGAAAGTCATCCTTTTTTGTATATCCGGACGCTTCATTCCAGCAGGACGTGGATACGCGTTGACAGTTTACCTGGCCCTCACTAAACTTCACAAGTGCCTGCTCGGTGTCCGTTTCACCATAGTCACCGATCATAAGACATTTAGATTCATCTATAATCCAAGCAAATCCCTTGCCGAGTCTTTTGAAGCAATGGATCAAAGAGACAGTTATTATCCTTACACCAGATTGAGGCAGTTTTTACCACCAGTCCAACAACGTCAAAGGAGGTGAGACGTTCATAGTTAGTGCAACCACTTCCTTCTGATGTGACAGTGGAAGTTGAAGACTCGAGGGAATCAATCGCATCCGATTTGCTTTGTACCTCGTCAAAACTCTTGCATGACTTGTTTAATTCAGTCGAGCTAGGCGATCGGTCTCCATCCCAACTGTTACGTTATATGAGAGGCCTTTTGGGCTCGCGGAAGCTTGACGATGCAATCTTGAGACAGTTATGGGCGGAAAACTGCCATCTGCTGTACAGCACATTTTGGCCGCCATGGATGAAGACAGCTCAGTTGACAAATTGGCAGCCCTTGCGGACAAGGTGTCGGAAACTTTCCCTTCACAACCGGTGTGCGCCGCAACCAAGCTGTTCCCACGTCGTCCCCTTCAGTCTCAACTACTGATGATAGCCTGAAACTTTTGATTGAGATGTGCCATCGTATGGATAATATGGCTATGCAGATCAACGAGCTGAAGAGGCATCCACCCAAAAGCCGTGCACGATCTAACTCCCGCAGTCCATCAAGGTGGTGTTGGTACCACCAAAATTTTCGGCACAAAGCGAAGAAGTGCACCCAGCCGTGCACATTCCGAACTCGCCACGCGTCACCGTCAAACCGGCAGGCCAGCCAGTAACGGCGACGACTGTCGCTGGCCCAGCAGGTACTAGTCGCCTATTTTTCATCAGGGATCGATCGACCGGCTTGCGGTTCCTTATAGATACCGGAGCCGAGCTCAGCGTTATTCCACCGCAACCAAATGATCGACTTCAGTCTGGCCAGTACACTTTACAGGCCGCGAATCAAAGTCGCATCAAAACTTTCGGGGAACGCTCTCTCACTGTCGATCTTGGTCTCCGGCGATGTTTTCGATGGGTATTCCTGCTTGCCGACGTTCAAACGCCACTCATCGGTGCCGACTTCCTGGCACATTTCAACCTTTCCGTCGATGTCAAGAGGCGCAAGCTAATTGACAACACTACCGCATGCACAGTAAATGGCACCCAATCGACGATCGCATCAATCGGCATCCGGCCTGCTCTTCCACCAACACCGTCTTTTGCAGCACTGTTGAAAGAGTTCCCTTCGTTAACTCGGCCGTGCTCACATACCGAGACGGTTAAGCACAACGTGGAACATCATATTACAACACGCGGTCCTCCGATTTTTGCTCGTCCACGCCGTTTACACCCAGACAAACTGAAAATAGCCAAGGCTGAATTCGAACATATGCTTCAGTTAGGCATAATTCGACCTTCAAACAGCTCTTGGGCGACACCACTACACATGGTACCCAAAAAGTCTCCGGGCGATTGGCGACCTTGCGGTGATTACCGCGCTCTCAACAACTGCACAATCCCGGACAGGTACCCTATACCACATATCCACGATTTTTCTTTAGGACTCGCTGGCGCTACTATTTTCTCTAAATTAGACCTAGTACGCGCCTATTATCACATCCCAGTTGCCGAAGAGGACATCCCGAAAACAGCCATCACAACACCTTTTGGACTTTTTGAGTTTACAAGAATGCCCTTCGGGCTCCGTAATGCGGCTCAAACATTTCAGCGATTCATGGACGAAGTGTTGCGTGGACTGCCCTTCGCATACGTTTACATCGATGATGTTTTGATCGTTAGCCGCTCAAACGAAGAACACTTTTCCCATCTTCGTGCTGTTTTCGACCGTTTCGCGCAATATGATATCAAAATCAACATCGACAAGTGTGCCTTTGGAGTTAGTTCATTGGATTTCTTGGGACATCGCATCGACCAAACCGGCATCACACCTCTGCCAGATAAAGTCGAGTCTATCTCGAATTTTCCGATCCCCACTACGATGACCCAACTTCCGACGATTCCTTGGCATACTTAACTATTATCGGCGTTTCATCCCCATTGCGCGGACATTTTAAAACCATTGACAGACCTGGTTGACTCCAAAAGTAAGTCAATTGAACTCCCACAGGAAGCCAAAGCAGCATTCTCTGCGGCAAAGGAAGCCCTATGCCACGCCACTAAACTGTGCTTCATCAGTTGCGATCCAAACGCCCGTCTCATTCTCACCACGGATGCATCAAACGCTGCCGTCGGCGCAGTCTTAGAACAATCCGTAAATGGTGAGCAGCAACCCTTGGCCTTTTTCCCAAAAGCTTCAACCAGCACAGATTAAGTACAGCACCTTTGGACGTGAACTGCTGGCTATTTATTTGGCGATCCGTTACTTTCGACACCTTCTGGAAGGTCGACACTTTGTTGTTCAAACCGATCACAAGCCCTTGACATTTGCTTTTCACGCCAAACCTGATCGGTACTCCCCACGTGAAATCAGACATTTGGACTACATCTCACAATTCACCACGGACATCCGACACCTACGTGGTGACGCCAATATCGTTGCTGATGCATTATCACGTCCTGACATCAACTCAGTCCAATCGTCACCCTCCTTTGATTTGTCTAAAATGGCCACTGCCTAGCAGCAGTGAGGACATGAAGGACCTTTCCGTCGGTAAGTCCTTGAAATTATCTACCATCCCTCTGCCGACACAAGCTGGTGACATTCTATGCGATACTTCAACGGGTACACCTAGACCTTTTGTCCCACTTTCTTACCGACGTACTGTTTTTAATCATTTCCACCGTTTATCTCACCCCGGAAAACGCGGCACATTGAAGTTGATCGCACAACGCTTTGTTTGGCCCTCTATGAACAAAGATGTTCGCCTCTGGTCACAACAGTGTATGGAGTGCCAAAGGAGTAAAGTGCACAAGCATACGGTTACTACACCTGGCACATTCTCCCAGCCAGACGCCCGTTTTTCACATGTACACCTTGACATCGTTGGCCCACTACCACCCTCCAACGATTGTACGTATATATTGACCGCAATTGACCGTTTTACCCGTTGGCCATTAGCTGTGCCCATCAGAGATGTTTCAGCGGAGACGGTCGCTAAAACCTTCTTGGAACATTGGATTGCTAATTTTGGTGTGCCATCTACAATCACTACGGATCGAGGCACTCAGTTCCAGTCTTCTCTTTTTCGAAACTTCACGGAGTTACTGGGTTGTTCGCATATTAAAACGACGGCGTACCATCCTTGTGCTAATGGTTTAGTCGAACGTTTTCACCGACAGCTAAAGGCTTCGATAACCGCGCAGTCCGACGCAACGAAATGGAGCGAGCGTCTACCACTCATTCTCCTTGTGATCCGATTTACGTTTAAGGGAGGACATTGGCTGTACTACCTCTGAATTAGTCTACGGTACCAACTTGCACCTCCCAGGGGAATTGATTCAACCCTCGACTCATACAGACCCAGGTACGGATTACATTTCACGTTTACGACAACACATGTCCGGTCTTCGTTTCACACCGACTCGTCAACATTGGCGCCGAGAACAAAAAGTCTCCGGATTTGTTGACATGTAAGATTTATGTTTATGCGCCAAGACGCCACTAGGAAACCCTTACAACCACGATACCTTGGTCCCTTCAAGGTGGTTAAGCGTGACGAGAAATTTTTCATTATCGACAGGTCCGGACGAAGCGAATCCGTATCCATTGATCGACTAAAGCCAGCCTACACAGAAAGGATGTTGACCCACCTGAGCCGATGTTGACTGAAAGCAACCCCTCCCACTCCCGACAGTATCACATCCACCTGCAGCCCAGCCCCCTGTTCTCTCGAACAACGCACCACACGTAGAGGGCGTTCGGTACACTGGCCGAAACACCTGACAGATTACCATACGTGACGTGTCTATCGAGCGTTTGTTTCGTTTTCCTTCATTGCCCTCCTTTCATCCTGTTTTAACCCACAAACGCTCTTGTGTGGCCTTGTCACAAACCCATCTCTGGCAAAAAACTCCGGTTTTTACGGTAGCAGTGGCCTCTTCTCTCTATGCTGTAGAGAGCGCCATCGTCTGTTTGTGCTGCAGCGGATCCAGGAAGAGCGAGGACCATATATTAGCTCCGGGAGTCCAACTTCTCAACCATATCCAAAGTATAGTGTCCACAATTCACAGTTATATTTCATAATTCATTTTTGTACATTTCTGTATATACCGTTTTGTTAACCTCATCTGTACACTTGTTTGAAACCATCAACTCACTTTTGAATTTAATCGTCAACACGAATAAACGGGAGTTACCGCGCACCGTCTCTGTCTTCTCCATTTGTGCGGATTTTGAGCTGGTAAAGCAGTTGCACGTTGAAATATTTTAGCTCCGCGTGTTGGCTAATCCGTCGACGCTCAACGTTCGTCATCCCACGCCGCGTGTGGAATTATCCGTCGGTCGTTTTCCGAACTTCACTCCTGGCGCTGTCTTTCCCTCTTGTGGTGGTCTATTCAACTCAGCGGACCTCGACTTATCAGTGAGTCGTTCCTTTTTACCGATACGTCTTCTGTTTTGTTTGTACGCTTACCTTTGGAGCCTCTCCATTACCGTCATCATATCTTTGGCCATTTATATCAGTTGGTTGATTAGGCCACCACACGATACAATCCGAGTGGTATGGTAATCACAGTCAACTTGCTTGATACTTCAAGTGGTATTTGTCAATAAGCTTCCTTTAAACCGATTTTGAAAAGACCTCAGAACCTGACAAACGATACAGTACATCCTCGGGTTCTTCTGTTGTGCAGGTACGTTGTAGTAGGCGTGTATTCAACGTTAACCTGTAGTCACCACAAATTCTCGGTGTAATCCCATCAGCTTTTAATGGTGTCACTATTGGAGTCGCCCAGTTTGACGAGTCAACAGGCATTATTACTTGTTATCACACATGGATTGCAATTCTTTGCGCACAGGTTCTCGTAAACCGAATGGAATGATTCGTCTCTTCAAAAAATACCGGGTCCCCGAAAGCTTCAAGCTTTACCTCCAGCACTCGCATTTCCCCTGCGGCCTATGAACAGTATAGTATGAGTTGTTTAATGTCAGCTTCGTAAACTGACGTCAGTAGAGAATGTAGTAATTGTGAAACTTCAAGTCCAAGGAATAGAGGGACCTGAGCTTGAAACTAAAAATTGACAATCAATAGGGCTAGCATCGGGCAACTTCACCGATACGGTGCAGCAGCCTACAAGAGGCAATGAATGACCAGTAATACCACGAATGTTAACTTGTGTGGGCTGCAGAACAGCATCAGGATAAAATACAGCTAGGTCTGAATGTGAAATTATTGATTCAACACTACCGGTGTCAACAATAAAATTGTGACTTGCCAGAAGCAGACACTAATGTTTTCAAAACATGAGAAGTGTTTTGGGGCAAAATAGACAGAGAAAGAGTAGAAATGTTATCAGTTAATGATTGCACGTTCGAATTAGAATTTGTCGTTAAGTGACATAAACGTCTGGACTTACATACCGACTGGATATGACCCACTTTGCCACAGCCGAAGCACTTCGCCTGTCTTTGTGGACACGAATACCGGGAATGATTGCGTCCACAAGATGCGCACTTCCCAAATTGTTGTAGAACTGAGTTCACATTACTTCCTTTAGAAAACTGAACGAATGGTCTTGGCGCACGGAAATCAGTACGCGGTTTGAATGTGTTATCCTGTTTCGGCCTTGGATTGTTGCCTTTAGAATAATTGCACAGAACAACCTCAGTAGTCTTCGTAACTTGTTTTACATCCTCATACTGTTCACACACTTTACGAATAATCTGGAACCTCTGATCATGATGCAAGAGAAGTTTCTGTTGTAACTCTGGCAAGTTAATGCCAGCAATCAATCGATCACGTAGCTGATCTTCTAACTGGATGCCGTATTCACACTTGGCTGCTTGTGTTTGCAATTGTAGGACGAAATCACGAATCGATTGAGATTCTGACCGAATTAGCACACTGAACTTGGCTCTTTCAACTGCTACAAAATTCACCGGTTTGAAGTGTTGAAGGATTATTTCTTTAGCGTGGGATAGGAACAATTGATTGGTGACTCCGGGAAAGCCAAGTTTTTGACAAGGGCATAAGCTTCCATGCCGATGAAATGTAGAAAGAAAGCAACTTCCTTCTCTTGCCCAAATCAGCTTTCGTGAGTTACCAAACTGTCAAACCTCTCCAAATAATCTTCCACTTCTCGAACATTTGAATTAGTGGATAATCGATCCATTTCAGTAACCATTGTGAATAGTGCGAAAGCGCGACGCCAAATGTTGTAATTGGAATTGAACTATATAGAACAACGATCGAACGTATAAGAATCGCAAAACACAATTAGGCACAATAACATGGAACGTATATTGTCGAATCGTACGTATCAATTGTACAGGATATTGGAATAGTAAAACAATTGCATAACAGGGGAAAAGCATGTCAGTCATGTTCATCACATGCTTTTCCAACAAGCTGATTGATTACTGTCCCAACAGGATCACGTAACCCAGAAGCAGTGATACGTCGCTTCATAAAAATCGGGCTCATGTGAGTTCCGGCGAAAGTGGTCTTATACGCATATCACCAGCATCACTTGAACACTGAAGGGGTATACTGCGCAGCCGTGACTTACGTGCATCTCTTGCCACCCTACTGAATTATTTACATTACCGCATCACTGACAGAATCGTTGACGGTTAAATTACGTGTTCATAGTTCACTTGGTTGTAAGTTGCAGAATTTGCCGAACGTTATTCGCTTATGTACAGAACCACTTAAATCTGAGCAAACCTTAACCATGCTGTTTTGTTTTGTCCGAATCGAATGGTTTGCAGCTGCCTGAGTAGACTACGTATAGCGGCAAATCCTGATAGATTCAATGACTGTCGGGCTAACTGAGAATCAAGAAATGCGATTTGACGAAAACCAAGAGTTGTTGAAACAAGTCCAGTGGTAGCTTTGGCGGGAACTTCAAAATTTTCCATAATCGCCGTCTTCAGCCACTTTACGAACGAAAGGGTTGTTGAAGTAGCTGCTTGCGTTGAGGGTCTGAAGATTGTTATGGGTTTTATAGGAAGTAGGTGACCACGTCCCTTGTCCTTATTTATTTTGTCCTCGTTGATCCTTCCTCTTACATTGGAAATCTTCTTGGTAGGGATCGCGAGTCTTTCTTGCAAAGACTGGTAAGACTGTCCACATTACGCTCGCAACAAATCATTTCTCCACGGGAAGTTAACCTTGACGTATTGTCAAATCTTGATATTGTTTGCTTGTGGAAACTTGTTCTCGCGTAGTTTTTCTTCCTTACTTCCCATCGCTGGACCTTTGTTTGTATGTACCCTGGTTTCATTTGCGCTTGATCGCTCTGCCACTACGCGAATGTTGCATTTGATCACACTCATGTGAACCATCAGTCTCGGAACTTGTAGATTGATGGGCTGAATACCGAGGTTAATTTTGATTTTCTTCCACTTAGTTTTGAATATTCTTCCTGTGCCGTAGCACTTCATTATCAAGAAATGCGCCAATACACCAGTTTCCCGTTGGGATCCGAATCAGTTGCTCAACGGGCCCAAAAGTTACAGACGCTGTTTGCTTAGAGACACGACTATTCTGGATCCAGCCCCATCGACAAGCGTTGCGACTAGACCAAAAGTTTCTCGAACAACCACTAGACTACGAAACTAACGCTAGTCAACGGAAGCACTCTCTACATTGGCAGCAATTGCGTTCATAACATCGCCGAATCTAGCACACAATACATTTAGACTCGACGGACTAAAATTGTACCAAAACAATCCGAACGGAGTGTTGATGGTTGTCAGAACACTGGAAACATCATCGAGCGGAACTTGTAGAATTGTCTTTCAACTCCTGAAACTGATGCAGAATGTCCTCTGGCTTTACAGTGGCACAACTTCTCTGCAGAGGGAACTTGGAAAGTGTGGCTCGATAATCACTGCAAATTGCCATCACGTTAGATTGGAGTCACAATGGGTGTAGCCAACGTCGAAGATTGTGTGGGCGGTAGTCTCTTTCATCTGCAGGTTGATCACTCTCCTTGCCCACAGGTTCGCGTAACCTGAAAGGGCTTAATCACTTCTCAAGTATTGGGTTGCTTTTTTGAGGTGCCCTCCGGGCGAATTCCCCGAGATTACCTAATCTATCTCTAAAAGATTATAGGATAATTTGATTGCTAATAATCTGACCCCGTAACTTCTGGGGGCAATGAACTTGAATCGCCGTAAATTCCCTATCCCCTGTTTTCACTATAAGTGACCCATTTTTAGCACTTCTCCCTCGATCGCCTTTTTTTCACACGGAGGTTCATAACAAATATCACTTACCCTATACGCATTGCTATATGAGCACGTTCTTTTGTGGTTCCAGTTCAGAAATTTTAACGAACTCTAAATCGCTACGTTAAAGTCGTTAAGTTAAACTATATCAGACATTTCCCAACTGTTCCACGTATCCAGGTTATTTGAGAATTCTGGTAGATATAGACTGCAGCAATCATGGATTATGCGATGCACACTGAACGGAAGAAACCGACCGAATACAACACCACGTGAATGTGTGTAACCTATCTCAAGATAACTCGTCTAACGCAACCTCACACTGATGAAAACCGACACAACCTCACTGGTTTAAAGAACGCAAAATAAAACGAACCAATGTACGCCAGTAAAATGAATACCTGAAGTGACTTCTACAGATCACGATGGGTTACAATGTTTTCAGTTGCCTGCAACTGAAAGCCAGACTTCAAAAGCTAAGACTACCATAGTAAAGTGATCTGCAAGGATATTGGTAGTCATCAACTAATTTATAACGTAACGTTATGCGAGCATTCGTTTTGAACACGCTAAGATCAACTCAAAAATATATGCCCTAACTTACACAAAGTTCGAACCTCACTCCCAATACAATCAGTTTCATAGGTGTCCTCTAAATTCCTCATTTCGGCTAGTATTTCGATACGGCGAAAATGGTATAAAGCAAACTGACGGCGGACCTCTCATATCTTTCAGTAGTGCAATAGTTACGCCCAGCTGCAAACCGAGTGACCACTAATGAACCAATGAATTTCGCATATAATTTGACTAACAGCCACAATACAACTTTTCAAAACGTGCTGGGAACGGTAAATTCCGGCCAGTGTTGGAGACAGCAGTGGAATATTGATTCTTCCTGAAGAATACTTCATACGTCTTTCAAAACCGGAGTCCGATGGATTTTGCCTCGATCAAAGGCAAATGATTTCCCCCTTAACCCTGATTCCGTCCCCTCGAAGTTGAACCCGCTATTACTGTACATAACTTCTAGCACACCTTGACGGCCAACGAACTTCACTAGAGCCAATAAAATGAGACCTGTTGACATTGGCCGTGCTCTTGTTCTCAAACGAAAGAGGCGACAGTCATCTCTTACAAATGCTCCTCCCATTACGAGCCTACAGAGATCCAAACGGAGCGCTACCGGCTACTGTGTGATCAACAGGAGGCCAGGATACCGCTTGTTGGGACGACTTTGCTGACAACATTTCCCACTTCGTATATTTTAACATCGTCTGGCGCACATTGGTCATAACCTCGACAACCCAAAATCCCCTTCGGATGGACGATAAAACATGACTAGCACTCATGTGACCTTCAGACTTATGGTAGTGTCTGATAACCATATCCAGTAAAACCCCGCGGGACGGTAATATCATCTCTCGAGTCTCATGAGATAGCCCGGTTGAACCCCTACTACTGAGACACAGGACAAGGTTAATGGCGACAGGCTTTAGTCGGGCCAGCGTACCCCATCGGTCTTTGGAGTGTTCTGTACAGTTCTCACTGAAGGCGCTCTGCTGTTCCGGTTGAACGATAGGTGCGCATGCCAGATCCAGTTCTAGCTTACGCGGGGAACTCGGCATAATGGAAAGCTGCCGATCAACATTTATACCAACCTAATGAGACTTGGAACACATTGACGATGATATTGCACGGACTGGGGTGTACCAGTGTAAATAGCACGGAACTAGTTTCACATAACAGCGCGCTACTGATGCTGGCTACTGCCGACAAGTCCTTTGCTTTCGGTTTATTAGCTTGGCGCTGTTTTTGCAGTTCGTCGGTTGGGCTCGAACACTCAATTTCCCACAGAAAGTCGACTGTACGTTCTTCCGACGAACGTTGAGTGACGCACGTATAACCAACGACGCCAAATATCAAAACCAAGTCAAGTCGCTGGAAACGTGGTACTATTGACATAAACAATATAATCAATTACAAGAAACAAACCTCAATTCGTTTGCGTTCGTGGGATAAGGTACAATGGTTGGCCGCAATAGGCCGTCAAGGGTCCAACAGGCACGACAAGTACAAGCACAGGCGACCGACAGGCAATGACGAACCGACGAAATGCGATCGGATCGGTTTAATGTGTGACTAAATAGCCGGCCATCGGACAGACCGATTAGTCGACGACAGTTTCACGGCGGCCCATAAGAAGGCCGTATTCACAGGGGTGGGGAGGGTGAGACTGACAGACAACAATGGGTGTGTGGGCAGGTGAGTGAGGTTCAATGACCTGAGGGAGGCAAGATGGAGAAATTAGTACTTTTAGACGCGGGTTGTGAGAATAACAATAACAGGCGTCTAGTTAGATGGGGTCACGGGAAAGAGTGCGACAGGGTCAATCGAGGGGAATTTTGACCTCCAAAAATGTCCTACACAGGCCATTCGGCCACGTGTGTATTTCTTGCGAACGATTATCGGAGGTTCCTGGCGGAGCGTTGTTCGCCGGGACTAACTCGGACGGAACGTTTCGCCATTGACAGCCGTGGGTGTAATGGCGAATTAGTTGAACGCCGTGGGCTACAAATGCGAAAAACGGTAATATGTGTTTCCCACGTACTCTAACACGATGACGGAGCCTGTCAAAAGTGTGAGGATGTCCAAAATCACCGTCAGTTAATTCGCTATAAACTTCATAAGTTTGGTGGCCAATACTGCGGACGTACGTTCTGACCTCGGGGAAGACAAGGATGATAAAGATGCACCCTAAAATTTTCCTATCTGGAAGCAGCAAAAGATGGCGTCGTCGCCTAAGATGGAGATGGTTGACAGCTCCACAGGGTGTTTTGGAGGCGGGAAAAAAATGCAACTCCCAGCGTGTTGACGTTCTCCTATGAGGTCTGATACAACGTGGTATAACAAATGAGTCTGTCGTCCATAAGTCCCCTGACCACCTCTCCAAAGTTACCTGGTAATTTTCGCCGAAGTGAGTATCCCATCCAATATTCGCGTTGCATAAGCACTGAATTAACTTCTGACCGCGGAGAACCGGCGGATTAGTGAAC
Organism: Paragonimus kellicotti; assembly: GCA_014220965.1. Lineage (NCBI taxonomy): Eukaryota > Metazoa > Platyhelminthes > Trematoda > Plagiorchiida > Troglotrematidae > Paragonimus > Paragonimus kellicotti. The sequence goes on along the minus strand of LOND01001381.1, from coordinate 54,696 downwards.
CCCAACGGGTCGTACACCGACATGATAAAGGCCCCTCCAAATGAGTGGACTCTCCGGTAGACGTGCGCGGAACCTGAAACGGCTTTCTGACACGTGACTTTGGACCTTGTTGTATCGTAAGTCAGAACGCAAGGCAGTCGTAACGAGCGTAAACAGCATGTATGCAAATCTGACCAACAGACGTAACACGTGACATTAAACCAGTGAACGAGTTAGAATTAAACCAATCATAGTCGCGATGTATCACGCGAGTGTTAGTAGCCAATCAGATACGAGGTGAACGTTGTGTCACTGTAATGGATGTACACACACATACAACAGACCTCAAGTGCCTTCTGTTGGCTGTGACCACCTACGCCCACGTGTTGTTGACACGTGTCCTTCGTTCGATGGTACGCTTACCAGCGCTCCCACTGTGTTATACAGCGTTGGCAGTTGAGCGGTTCGAATCTACCTGAGACGGGCATACCGTGAAAACCGGACGCTACACGTCTAGCATCTTCAAGTGTATTCACCGGTACCAGGCAGTCGTCAACGTAAAAATTCTCTTCTAATAACTGACCCGCCAGCTTGTAATTCGATGCTCATTATCGAATGCGATCCTCCTGAGCGCTCAAGATGCGCAGAATGGCAAAGAGGTAATTGGAATATGATGAACCATGATTTCACACGTGTCCGGTGAGTCGGGCATTGATTCGCCGCTCCACCTGGAATGCTCGAAACTTGCCTGTCTCTTTCAGGAGCCTTCATCAGTAAAACATTCAATTTGTCTGAGGACAGAGCTAGTAAATCTTCCCGGAGCCATAGCAATGCACCCACTGTGCTGTTCGTCAGAACTGGACCTTGCAGTATGACTTCAATCAAAGCGATGATCCTGTACTTAGCCGCGCAATGAAATATTATTCGCCTCGCAAAGCTCAACCGAAAGTGGTCTTCACAGCGAATGTTTGGCTTTTGCTACCGTCCGCCGATCCGTCACCAAATGAGCCCCCGGCACATCGCAGCCTATCAGTTACTCGACTTTATCTTCTTTCAACCAGATGATGGGCAGACCGACCAAAGGAGACCAACGTTGGACGTCCTTCTTGCAACCGGAAAAACCTTGACGGTAAGGGCCCAGTGGACCCTTATCCTGCTTTCATCTTCTAAAGACTTAACTCTCAAACTCAGCTCTAGAAATTTAATAGTATCCGTTTTATTTAACGTACGAATGCTGGGCGTTCGCTGGTGTGCTAACAACCTTAACCGCTCAGCTAGAGACCCATCTATGAGCGTTTTACCGTGACGCTATCCAGAAGGGCATACGTTCAAATCTTCCCGACTGCCACAGTTGGCTTAACGGGCACGAGGCCAGGACGTGCCCATCTTTCATGCAAAGAGGTGGCTCTACGGCTTGACTCACCCAAGTCGAGCTCAGAACTCGAAGGCGCCGGATCTGCGTTAATCAGGGTATAATTTTGCACTCCATATAGGAGCCGTGAACAGTGTACATGTGCTCTGTTATACTCTGTAATACTCTGCAATACTTGGCAGGGTGGTTTGACGGTAGATAAAGAAAGCATCATTCACACACCCCTAGAACGTGACGTCGTCTCTCTAATGACATGTTTCGAATCGCCTGCACGTCAGCAAACCACGATCATTAAAAATACTGTACATTGATGTGGGTTGTTCACCATTCCGACAATGGTTGACACACAATTATTGGAATGCCCTGTCAGGAGCTCCATGCTAGTCGAACCACGGCCATCAATATGGCCCGATGTTGGCGACATTTCAGTGCTAGATGACCACACTACTCCCAAAAGGTATATTGTTAATCCCGTTCGTACTCCACGTTTAGAACATCAGTTACCAGTCCCGTTGCTAAGGCAACGTGAAATAGTCATTTGTGGCTTCATCGAAGTGTCTTTTAACTGAACTTAAGATCGGTATAATATACATTTTGAAGGGTCCCAATAAAAGCCTATGCTGCTTTCCCGCGTGTGTTTCATCAATGTTGTTCATAGCCTAAGTCAACTGAATGCACCAGCTACTAGTGTGGACGTATACAGCATACCTGAGGTTTCACAATTCCATGGTATTCTGAATCCCGTGCTCTGTTCGAACGTTAGTGTTTTCATTATCGCGATGAATAAGAATAACGAATGCGTGCAATAATGAATGGAAGTCTACTATATCACTTACAAAACTTCCGTGTGAAACTAGGTGAACAATAGTTTGCCAATCACGTTTACGGGATTCCGTATCCTTCAGATGACCTACTGAAGGTGTGGTTGGAACCGATATTCATTGATACGGACGTGACCCGAAAGTGCGTTTTGGCAAACGATCACAGCTTCTCAGCTTTTCCTGCATGGATGACTCTGTTTTTGGTGTGCAACAAGTTTACTGAATGGTTTATTGTTAACAGTTTGCAGTGAGCTGTCACACCGAGAGCTCTGTAGGCTCTTCACTCGTTCGTTTCTATCATTGCGTGAGGACGGAAGTGAAAATATGAACAACGTAACCAACATACCCCAGTATGTCTTTGGATGATGAGCAATGAGTTGGCCGTGTCTCGTCTGCTCCTAGAGCAAACCACCACGAACGCCTTCCGAGTTTCTCTTTCTATGGCACCAAGTATCCAAGCTTCTGGGAAGTGACACCTATGATGGTACCCTTTTTCTTGAACAATAATTCATCTATTCCAATGATGGAATGAGCTCCACCCGCCCACTGTAGCTAACATGAAAGTTCCATCGTCCCAAACCCATTTAGCAACGGGGCAGGTAATCGATGTTATAAGCATGAAGTACAAACGGGATGAACAGTATACCTTTTGGCGAGTAGTGCGGATCATCCGGCGCTGAACTATCATTAACATCAGGCCACATTGATGACCCGTGGTCTGACAAGCATGAAGCTCCTGAAATAGCATTCTGGGATCTTAAATGAGAAATATGGGCAGGGGGACAATGGGAAAGCATACTGATAACCATTGGTGTAGTCTGCAGCTGGCGAAAACGTGCAGGCCTTCGAAATCATTTTTTCGTTCTGAAAATGTCTCCGTCAGAATTTTCATGGCGAGATACACAACCGTCGTTAGTAGAAACACTTAATTTCTCGTGGTTCCAGAGGTATACATGAATTTGCAATTCTGAACCATACGGCGTCCGCACTGTATTTTGCACTAAATATAGACTTCTAACCGAGGCTATGTCGCCACACCCATACGTTAGTTGTCCATCTGAATCGCGTGTTTGCTCTGTTTTCCTGTCACTATTTCGGATAAAAACCTGTACATAAAACCTAAAGCCCAAGAGGGAATTGCATATCATAGCGTATCTGGGACACGGGGCTTGACCTGCAGACAGCGTACATCGCACCTATCGGATTGTATATTTTTTCTGTGTAGTGTAGTGGAACGAAGAAATCGATCAACAACGTTACAGGACAATTTCCAATGACTTACATCAACTGTTCACGATAGATTCCATCCCAAGAAATCCGTTGTATGTTGGAGGAAGGTTCCTCCTGAATAACAGAGAAATTCCAGCTAATTCTGTTCCTCAAGTTTGCTGAAAGAAATTTTGCCACAGTTAGCTTACGAAAGCGACGACCACGTGAAAGCAGGAGATAAGGCGCGTGAGGACAATGTGTGTTGATTCAAGCAATAAACAGGTAGCTTGTATGTGCAGTCTAAGTTTGGAAAGGTGACAAGTTTTGCAGTAGACAAGGTTGTGTCCAGTCGAATGCAAGTGAGCCATGCAGTCCTAACCAGGGTGCTCTGACCTTCAAGCGATCGATGACACTTGCGGGTAGCGGCTGCCCGTGCCGTGTGGACTGAGAGTTTTCCGTAACGTATCGTGAATCGGTTGCTCTAATAAAGCTTACTTACTACTGGTATTTTCCGTTGTTCTCGAACACAACAATGGTGTAGTGCACAAAGCATACACAGGTTCACAGTCGACGAATCACGTGCTTAAACCCACAGAGGGACCTTCGAGCAATGGACACTTTCGAACGGTGAACAAACATAACAGTCGCTACTCTGATGGACCTTTACAGTCGTGGACGACCTTCGGCCAACGTGGGAACACAGGAGGACAGCGTTCTTCTGATGTGAGGGTTTCAACTATATTTCTGTGAGGGGAAACAACGAAAACACGCGTGAACCAAAGAATCAAAAGGATGTGCACACGATTTACGCAACTGGAAACAAAAATGGCGCCAACAACACAGCAGCATTTTAGCTTACAAAGATGAAATTTGGTTTTGGCGGAAGAATAGTAGCAGCCGGAAAACTCTGAACTCTCAGATATTTTGACTGTCTTTAGTTGCAAAAGATTTTCGGCGGAACTCTACTGCACGAGGTAAACGAAGTCAGTGTGGGTTTATAATCTGTCTGCCACTTGACCATGTCCAACGTCCAGATAGTCGCAGATTCACACTCTGTTTTCATCAGCTGTCGTTTAAGTCAACGGATACCCGCCCGACGCCAAATGGGACGAGCCGACTGGATCTGAGCACCTACGGTGTCCTGCCTACGTTATGTGTAGTAATCTCTAAATAGCCGAATCGCACAAACTGTGCACTTTCTCTTATCGGCCACCTCTTCCGCGCAGAATACGTCGTCTCCTCGATGAACGTTCCCATTTATACGCGAAGCATAAGCTTACGGGAAGCTCGGAGGACCTAGGTGCGTTCCACATTGTTCGAAATAGGTGTAGGCGGGAAATCCGTGAACACACCAAACTCGTACAAGAAAAGGTCCTCCTCAGAGCCCGCGGGAACAAAACTTCTTATTCAAACATATGCGACGACTAAGAAAGAATAAACCCTCGGCTCTTTCTTTGCGACTGTCCGACGGGGAAACCTCATCTGACCCACTAGTTGTGGCCGAGTTATTCAGGGAGTACTACTCGACAGTCTATTGTGTCGCACCACTGGATTGGCACCCTGTCCTTCCGCTGAGGAACTTCCAGGAACCACTGGTTACGGCAGGGTTTTCTGTGCTGGATGTTGAGGACCATTTATACGAGGTTAATTCATAGAGTGCAATAGGTCTCGACAAGATCCATCCCAGAATTCTCAGTGGAGCAGTTGCTAGTTTGACAGAACCCCTTTAGAAGCCGTTCAACCGGACACTCCAGAATGACATTCTCGCTGTAGAATCCGCTCTGCGTTTCATTTCAGAGGTGACCTGGGTACCACAACAACTTAATACCCCGCGGTCAAATCAAACGGAAAACGACCGCAAACAGCTCGCTAATGTTTCTATAATAAAACATACACGGATGTCAGAAAATACATAACAGTAGATATATGGAATCAATATGAAATGTCACATACGTTCGAAATGGTACGACCCGAGAGAGTTTTCGACCGTCCGCGGTCGAGCATCAGCAGAAAATGGCCAACTTCAAGGTGGCAGCCAAAGTGACCTTCACATGGGTATAACTATGTCATAAAGCACACTACTCACATAGAGGGGGAGTAGGCGGCGAGTGAAGAGTAGGTCCCAACGAATGTTACATTCGTTAGTGCATGGAACGAGGCGACTGGCTCTCTC
>LOND01001381.1:9822-48176 GCA_014220965.1 Paragonimus kellicotti | reverse complement strand
CAGAGTAAGCTTATTAGGGTAAATATGTTTTAAACAAGTGAGAAACAATTAATGCTTCAAAGCGATCTGTAGAAGCGTTGCTAACGACCTCATAAGGGAGGTTGTTCCAATGGTTAGTATCCTGTAAGAAAAGAACTGCTGCCTAAGGAAGGTCCGAGGACGAAGCTTGAAAAGCTTCCTGTTGTGTCCTCGCCGGCCGTCATCATTCGCTATCATGAAGAACTGTTCAACGAGACCTACTCTAAAGAAGAAGTGTGTGAGAATTAAATCACCGCGGAGTCGTCGATATTCAAGTGGGCCAGGACTCTGAGTCGGAACTCGAACGCGACATTTCCCAAGCCCGTGACTAGTTTGTAGCCGCGCGCTGGACACGCTCAACAGTTAATATGTCTTTCTTCAGGCCGGTATACACGACTGATTGGCATACTCGAGGAGCGGTCTTATATGGACTCCGCAGAGCGTCTGAAATGCACTCTTGTCTATGCGGGGGAAAGTGCGCTCAATCATTCTGAGAGCGGTAATCCCTTTTTCCGCATTTATGGTGATACGCGAAAGATAAGTTAGACGACAACCAGATGCCCAGATCTTTCTTCAGATCGATTTTCATGATATCTACTGTGCCGAATGCACTATGAATCACGAAGGCATTGCCAGAGTCTCCACCGAGTGACATGTGTGCGCATTTATTGTCATTTAGTGGGAGACTCCAATCGTCCGACCAGCGCTTAATCGCGTCAAGATCAATCTGTAATGCACTGGGATCTGTGACATTGCAGATTTTCAGGTCATCGGCGTATGGGAGGGCGTTGCTGGAAATATTCTCCGGAAGGTCGTTGATGTAGATGAGGAATAACAGAGAACTTAGCACTGACCCTTGAGGAACTGCCGCAGAAATGAAAGAGGGAGATGAGAGATCTGATCCGGTTTTAACTCTAAAAGTTCTATTATCGAGAAAAGAGGCAATCCAGCGAAGAACCTCTCCTTGAATACCATAGGCTTCCAGTTTGTGTTCAGAGGGCCGTGTGGGACACGGTCGAAAAGCCTGGCAAGTCAAGAAGATAACATCTGAGCTGAGGCATTGTCTTTGGCCTCCGTCAGACTATCCATGACAATAAGCATATTCGTCATGCATGACCGGCTAGGAAGAAAGCCACGCCGGTCGGAAGGGGAAAGGTGGTTTAGTAAGAAGTGGTTGAGGGTGGCACGCTCTGATAAGCGCTCCATTATGTTGCACCGAACGCTGGTTGGCCGATAGCTAATCGGAGAATGCCGGTCTCCCGCTTCAAATATTGGCGCTAGGGAGAATGCCAGTCTGAAGTGTCTGTCTAAACAGCTTATAAAGGGTTCTGCCAGACTAGCAGCTGCTTCCTTGAGAATCCTGGGATGGATCTTGTCAGGACCCATTGCACTGTATGAATTAACCTTGAATAGAAGGTCTTCAACATCTAGCACAGAAAACTCAGCGGTAACCAGTGGTTGCCGGAAATTGCTGTAGGACGGGGTGCCAATCCGGCGGTGCGACGTTGTAGACTGCCGAATAGTATTCCCTGAATAACTCGGCCACAACCAGTGGGTCGGATGAGGTTCCCCGTCGGACAATCGCCTTCAGATCAACAGACGCCCACTCGACGTTCAGCGAAAAAACCGACTGGATCCGGGAACTCTTGGCTTCTACCTCGAACCTGTGTATCAATAGCTGAATCGTCGAAAAGCGGTTGTTTTAATAGTCCACGTGCTTAAATACTCCTCGGGTGGCGGCGTGCTGCCATAATTTGTGATGTTTGTTTTCTAAAATATAAATGCACCTTTTTTGGTACGGGATCATGTTTTGAAAAAACGGTTATTACGATTCCAGAGGCGTCTCTACATTAATACAAGGTTTCTTGGAGTGAGTTTCGGTTTCAACTCCGCTACCTGATGAAACCCTACGACTGGTATGATCCGGAAATTGACCAGCCGTCGTCTTTTGCCGATGCAATGCGTTCAAACAGTGGTCTGGCGGTGGGAGTAAAAAATGACAAATCTTAACTACCCGGAAATAGTACTCCGAACCAGCAGTAAATAGGGTTTTGTTCCAATCGATATCTATCTCAACCCTGAGTACATCTATGCTCGGTCCCTCCACACTTTTTTCGGGCGTTTTCTACTAATAGAAGAAAACTATTTTCCCGGATCCATGGTTGTACTGGTCGGTGTAAGTGAGACCATATGTGAAAAAGATGGTTCACTTATCACCAAGTCAAGTCGCGCCGACTTGACAGGATGGGCTGAACATTTTGAAGAACAGTTCAGCTGGCCTCAACCAGACCATGTGGACGACGGGACCCGAATGGTCAGTTATTGCGTTCCAGACGGCCCTCCGTCGGAAGCAGAAGTGGTCCTGGAGCTCAGGATTATTGAAGCGTAACAAAATAACTGGACCAGATCTTCTCTCTCCTTCTCTTTTCAAGGATGCTGGAGAGAGGTTGGTATCCGAACTGACGAAACTCCTCCAGACGGTTTGGGATACTGAAGATATACCTGTAATTATCTCTTCAGTTGGCAAGCCCCAATCACCATGGGGATTGGCGCTTGACAACAGTAATTCCCGTTTTCAAAAAGGGAGCCCGAAGTCTGTGTGATAACCACAGAGGCATCAGTCTGTTGCGTGCAGGTTACTCTCTGGCCCTATGTTACGTCGACTCATTAAGTCCACGGAATGTCATACGTGAGGACGAAGCAGGATTCCTATCCCATCGAAGGTGCATTGATTACTCTTATCCTGTGACTGGCCTTGGAGCATTGGCACTTTTATAAGTAACGGACGGTCGTGTTTTCGGACCTGAAGGCTGCTTTCGATTCAGTTGCTCGTAACGTTCTCTGGAACTGTCTTCTTCGCAAGGGAGTACCAGGGAAATACGTGAATCTGTTGAGATCACTGTATGCTCACTCTGCAAGCAGGGTGAGAGTTTATGGACAACTGTCTCGGGCGTTCATCACTTCTAGTGGTGTTCGTCAAGGGTGTCCGATTTCCCCTTCTTGTTCAATTTTGTCATGGACGACATTCTGGAGGGTGCGCTTGAGGAGTCCAGTGAACTTGGTGTTGAGCTTCTTCCTGGCGCTCGGTTGACCGATCTGGAGTATGCGGACGACATTGTCTTACTTAGCCCCTCTGCCGAAGACATGCAGACCATGCTGAACAAGGTGAGTGACCGGGCTGGTTTGTATGGAATGCGCTTCGCACCTTCAACCGTCACAACGAGACTGGACCTTGACGTGGTGTGACGGCTTGCGCATCTCGATGACCTATTGGGCTAAACTGGACGGTGTGATCACCACACCGATAGAGTCACTCATACCAGGCAGGCCAATGGGTAGAGGTCTGACAAACCAGTCTCCTGGTCCTCCAGGTTGGGGGTTGGAAGAAGGTTGGCATCTTTTTCCGGAAAAAGTACCAGTTCTGGTACATTGCCACCCAACCGCTGCCTTGCGGTACAGGCTTTTGAGCCAAAGGCTTTGGTTGAGAACCCTAATCGTTCTCCTGTCTAGGTCTGGGCGTCCTGGCAGTATCTCAGCCCACACAAATGTGGCAGTCAAGCATCAGTGTGAACCACTGATGTATTGCTGTCTATGATGATGATGATCGCACCTTCAAAGTGTTGCTTCAAGCTTGGGGCATTTCCACTCCTACTTTCTTTATTGCAGGTAATCCGCTTGAGACTGTGGACAGTTTCACCTACTTGGGTAGCACTATCTCGTCAGCTTGTAATATTGCTGATGAGATATCAGCGAGAATAGCACAGGCACGAGTTGCGTTTGCCAGACTGCGGCGACGAAAAGACGTTCGATTGTCGCTGAAAGGAAGAGTATATAATGCTTGTGTGCGTTCTGTTTTGCTCTATGGTTCGGAAACGTGGCCTGTTCGCAAGGAAGATATCAACAAGCTTGCTGTATTTGACCATCGTTGTCTCCGCCAAATAGCCCACATTAAGTGGACTGATCGCGTGAGCAATGTGGCAGTTCGCCGGCGCGTATTCCGGAATGCTCGGGATGCGCGGTCAATTAGTAAACTGCTCACGCTACACAGCCTGCGATGGTTAGGTCACGTACTCCGTATGCCAGCTGAGCGTTTACCGTACCGGGCGTTATATACTGAGAATACCAACAGCTGGATGAAACCACATGGTTCTCAAGCAATAACGTGGTCACGAACTATGAAGACCCTGACTGTTTTATTGAGCGAAGTGGATAGGTGTCGCCTGCCTGGCTGGGATGCACGTGATCACTCAAATCGTAGGTTAGAGACGCTATCCGAGATGGTGGTGTGTCGCAGTCAATGGCGTACGTGCATGCATATCATTTGTAGCTTTTCTGCCTCTAGTTTTTATTAATTTCTAATTTCGTTAGTAACCCTTTCTTCTAGGATATTCCACGTCACTGTTGAGGTATCTGTTTAGGCAGTCTGAGATGCTTTGATGACGGTGATGATGATCCAAAATGAACGACAATGTTTGATTGGGTCGTGTCATCGATAGCTGACGGAATATATGATCGAGTCTCACAGGCTGGTCTTCACGTGATACATTGCTGTCGTCTATGCTGAAATCTGCTGTTGTATATACAAAGAAGGTGAGACGAATTCACCTGTAACGGCTGATTGTCAGTGTGTCACGCGTAGACATTGACCGTCCAGAACATGACGACCAAGTTGTGCGTTCATATCGCTAACAAGCACAGCGATGTCTGAATGTCCAGATTGTCTCGACAGACCAAAGGGGACGTCGTGAAGGAAGTTAAAACGTGCATATGTGACAAATAAACGATTTTTTTTAATGATGTATATCGCCGAAGTAGCCGAAGTGTTAAATGTGACGGTACGTAGGGGACCATTCACTGGAATTCAGTCGAGCAGATTCTTCTCTGCCTTAGAATCGAGATATGTGGGCTTCCCTTAAGCAAGTTATTGCGCTCGGATTATGGACATATTGATAGGTCAGCCGTCTATCTAATTGAAGGTTTATCGTTAAGAATTCTCCCAGATTCTACTAGCGTTGTTTGAAGAACTTCACCGGAAACGAGTTATTGTGGCATCGCCAGCGGAATCACTCTTATAGATCGAATAATTCTTTCCCATTATACCCACGCGATGGCTTGTTTCGGGTGAATTGAAGATCCATTAGGCGTTCGAACATTTAAGATGACAAGCTTAAATGGTGCTCGGGTGGTAAGTAGGGGTTTGTCCTCCAGGCAAAAGAAGCGTAGTGTTTTTCATAGCGTCATTCTGGCTGACTTCTGCCGTGAGCGACAAATGTGGTAAGTCTTTGGCTTGTGTCTGAAAACTAAGTCGGAGGGTTACCAAGTAGGGTTGTTTAACAAAAATGGGAGGAAACGAGACAGATTGGTTTGGTGCGGTAAAATTTTGCACGGGAGCAAGGTCGGTCATCGGCACCTTCGCGAAACAATTATGATAGGAAGATATGACAAAATTCATTGTTGATATACGTTCAAGTTCAGAATTGTGAAATCAGAATACTTCTCGGTTGCCCAGATCGAAGAGGGGAGTTGGCTTGAGAGGCCCCACCCAGAGCCTTTGATTCAAAACAAACCTAACCCACAAGGCAGCGGGACGAAGCACGGGGTTCGCGATACATTGGGAGCCGGTGACCGCGGTGTCGAGTATGGAGTCATACTCGCCCTTCGGATAGAGAGTCCATCCATCCAGTATGCCCTGTGTATCTTGCAGGAGGTTGTACCAAATAGTGCAGCAGTTCGAAGATTCATTAACGGGGGCTGATCTGTTCAGCCAGGGAGCAAAAGACCGACATGACTGTTGGGACGCGTGTCTCTTGTTGCCGGAGTCCGGTGACCAAATTGGTCCATACGCCCTTCGAACCGGGTCCACCCATTCCAGTTGCCCGACATATCTTGCATGCCTGTTGGAGCCAGTGATCAACGAGTTGATTCGTACGCCCTTCCTGAAGGTTGCCCATGGTTGGCAGAAACTGGAAATGCTGGTACGCCAGACGAACGACGGGCTGTCCGAAGACCTATGTGCTCCCGTTGAGTCAACTTAAACCCATCTGTGTTAGGGTAACATACTCCATGTCGCGGTACTATCAAAGAGCTTATGTGGCATTTTATAGAGGACCCGGTGCCAACCGTGAATCCATCACGCTCTGGTAGTACTACCGCTCATTGTCCGCGACTGCTTATTCACCGGAAGAACTCCGCTTGTTGCGCAGTTATCCTCAACTTTTAAGACGGTTTCCCAATCCACAGTCCAGGGACGCGTCCGACAGTGTTGAACTAGCCCACCCCTTTACCCGGATACCTAGACTGTCTGTATTGTTGATGCACACTTAGATTCAGGTCATTCGTTGTACGTTGCCGTTTTGTCCTTACCTTAGCTGAGGAACGACCCTATCGACAGCGGCTGCTGGTTGTTGAGAATCAGGCTATGCCATTGATGAAACATTAGTACCAAACCTGTCTTGAAAGCAAGCTTAGCAATTCTCACCCCTCGACAGCTGTAGCAGCCGCGGCGGCGGAAGTGTAGGGAATGGAATAGAAGCGCGTATTTCTAACACTAGGGCGATATTTGCTAACCTAGGATGACTCTGGAGAATGGAGGCTATTTATCTGATGCTTAAACATGACGAAAACTCCGCAGTAATGTTAAGGCAAACAGAAATGAGAGCTAGTACTATAGCCTTACGGCCCTGCAAATACTTGGGCTCGCTCAGGGTAGAGGACGTGAACCGTCTTCAGATATTTGACCACCGATGTCTGCGTTCGATCGCTCGTATCGGGTGGCACCAACGAGTAAGCAACGAGGAGGTTAGGAAGCGGGTATTTGGTAGTGATTGTCAAACGAGTTCTTTTGTTCAGTCCTACATTTGCACAGACTTAGATGGTTAGGTCATGTACTAAGGATGCCAGCTAGTTTGCCACACCGAGCACTCTTTGCCGACGCTGCGGCCGACTGGCGTAAGGTGCGAGGTGGACAGATGATGACCTGGCGTAGACAAATGAAATCGTTCACGAAGGGGTTGGCTACTGTAGATCGGGTTCGTCTCCCGGGCTGGGGCCCTCGCGACTCACAGAGTCGGTTACTGAAGAAGTTAGGTGAGATGGATGATTGGGCTCAGTGGCGTGAACGTTGTCGCTTTTCTGCCGAGTTGTCTGTGTAATAAGTGCACTTGACGCAAGTCGTTGAAGTGTGCCATGCGGTTGCTTTGCTGGTGATATGTAAATTTAACTTAGTTAGGTTTAATCTCAAAATTCACACTTCAACGTTAAATAATTGAATAGACGTAGCTACGTTTAGTAGTTAGGTCCCTACACCCCCCCTTTTTCCTTCTATCTCCCAATACAGGATTTGCTTTTTACTTCACGGTTGTGTAACAGTTAATTATCACTGAAAACCATTGATGTGTTGCTTTTTGTGATGATCATAGGCAGAATAAGAGAGAAGGGGGTTTAACTATTAAAATAATTATATAGGTGATCAAACGTCCAGTTTACTGTGTATTCACCTTGCTGACAAACAGTCGGGCTGTAGGCCGAATTATTGTGTCGTTAGCAAGATAGCTTCTTCCAGTGTATGAGTTGCCTTTGCCAACCTGCGTCATCTGTGGCGTCGAAAAGACGTTCGATTGTCGCTGAAAGGAAGAGTATATAATGCTTGTGTGCGTTCTGTTTTGCTCTATGGTTCGGAAACGTGGCCTGTTCGCAAGGAAGATATCAACAAGCTTGCTGTATTTGACCATCGTTGTCTCCGCCAAATAGTCCACATTTCCGTACGCCCTATCATCGCATGTCCACCTTGCACTTCACGCCAGTCGGCCGGGGCACCTGCCAATACCGGTCACTGTGACGGACGACTTACTGGCATCTTTACTACGCGCTCTAACCACCTGAGTCTGTGTATGCGTAAATGGTTAAACAAATCAATGCGCTTGACATTCACCACCAGGTGTCCAATTCCTAACCAAATCGTTGTTTACCTGTCTGCGCCACTGGATACGAGCGGGTGGAAGCATACATCGATGGTCAACTACTCGAAGACGGTTCACGTCTTATGTTCTGAATGTCCCGGTTTCGCAGCCACCCTATTTACACGACCAGTAATCCCCAAAGGCCTCTGATGCTGCCAATGTCCTGGATAAATGCATACTGTTCTAACCGTTGAGATACGAGCTTCTGTTTCATTCTTTCCTAATTGCACCGCCATTGTTGCCACTCCCCGATAACACAAATGACTTTTATAACTATCATTAGATTCACATAATCAAAGTGGTTTTGTACAAGCGCCTCACACTTTGTGACTGCAAAACACTCGGAACTATTTGGCATAGCATTTCACACCGTCTGACATTGTCTGTGCTGCTGGAAAATTTTCAAATAGGAACAGCTTTTCGTCCGCATAGCTAAAATCACTCATTGTCATCAAGTAGGTCTACACCGACATGTGAATGCCATAGACTGTCCTCCATTATTTCGTCTGTGACAAGAGCAAAGATAATCAAAGCAGACAGCTTTGACGTACGCCGTTCCTGGCGTTGAAACTGTCACAATTAGTCGTTAACACCGACCCGAGCTGAACTGTAGGAATAAAGCGCCAACATTATGTTCCGGATACCACTGCATTTAACCGATTCTGAAAGTGTAGATCGGTCAATTGAATGGAACTTACTTTACGGCTGAATGAATACCATCTTCTTCAAAAGGTGCGGGCACGATATCGCCTGGGTCAACAGCGTTATTATCTTTTTGCTCCGAAATGCAATACCGGACCTCACTTTTGGTAGGCAGTCCTAAGTGTACTGACCGTGATACTGCATTGCAGGTTTTTGACGGTATTACGGTAAATTCTAGAGACCAGCTGAATTAGTCCTTCGAAGTGTTCCGTCGAGCACTCTACCCTTCTAGATTTATGAATAAGTGTGCTATCTGCCTCGAACACCCTGGACAGGTAGTACGGATAATCTTGAAAACTATTACAGTTCACTGAAATAGTGGTTTCCGGTCCACTAGCTTTTTCAGTTAGCCACTTCACATTATCGACCACCAGGTTACGCCTGAGCCTCTTACGCGTGTCCCTCAGCCTTTTAACATTAATTGCCACGAAGAATATTAGCTCTGTGGACTTCCTTGAGATCCAGTGTTTGCTTGACTGTCTAGTTTAACTGCTACCGCACGGCATAACAGAACGAAAACGACTATCTTTTACTTCACCAAAGGATTATCAAATCGGCATCCAGTAAGTTACAGGCTAATCTCCGTCTTTTGGGTCAGTCGATTACTAGCCAACAGGCAAATCGATGAAGCTCGATAAAAAGTGTCCGGCAGTTGGAACGAAATAGGTACAAAGGTTGTTAGCAAGTACACAAGCGGTACGCGAGACGTTGTCACACAAAACCTTCACTGTCCGACGAATTTATACTTGCACTAACTCTCCTTTTTAGGTAGTACAAACTGCATTCTTGTCTGTAACCACTGATTTCTCCGCTTTGTGATAGTTAACTTTTCGTTGCGACAACAAGATGGTAGACATTCTGGTTACTTCAGCTCCGGTCTGCAACGGTTTCACGAAGATGAACCTTGGCTTAATCCAATCCGACGAAACGCTCTCGCTCAGTGTCTCGGGCTGAAAACTAGTGCTGGTGTAGTTCGAGGAAGTACGTGGTTCCGACGAGGAAGTTAGAAAAGTGTTATACATCTCCATTAGCTTTCTTGATATCTGCAGTCTGCGTCACCTACATAAAACAGTTTATCGACAGTACAGTATCTGCTTCTTGGATCTGGCCGGGTTTATGGATGACTGGATGCGCGATGCAAGAAACTAAACATGTGGAAAAATACTAGACTGGCTTTTTAATTGTGCTACTTCCGATGCCTTTCGGGACCTATGCGTAACGAGTTTTCGGTCGACATGCTAGCTGAAAATGCCTCGCTGCTGAGCCAACTGTGTTTGGGAGCGTTTGCAGGTCCTTTCATCCGTACATGCTGTCGGTTGTCGCTGATCTGATAACAGGCATCTGTCGGTTCCTGTTTTGACTAACAGGAGAGGAATGTGATAATTGAACAACCAAGAAGTGTTGTACATCTAATTCGTTCTTGCCTCGTGATAACTCTCTTCCGAATGCTTTACAGTTGTACTTCTTAGGTACGCTTACCAGCGCTCCCACTGTGTTATACAGCGTTGGCAGTTGAGCGGTTCGAATCTACCTGAGACGGGCATACCGTGAAAACCGGACGCTACACGTCTAGCATCTTCAAGTGTATTCACCGGTACCAGGCAGTCGTCAACGTAAAAATTCTCTTCTAATAACTGACCCGCCAGCTTGTAATTCGATGCTCATTATCGAATGCGATCCTCCTGAGCGCTCAAGATGCGCAGAATGGCAAAGAGGTAATTGGAATATGATGAACCATGATTTCACACGTGTCCGGTGAGTCGGGCATTGATTCGCCGCTCCACCTGGAATGCTCGAAACTTGCCTGTCTCTTTCAGGAGCCTTCATCAGTAAAACATTCAATTTGTCTGAGGACAGAGCTAGTAAATCTTCCCGGAGCCATAGCAATGCACCCACTGTGCTGTTCGTCAGAACTGGACCTTGCAGTATGACTTCAATCAAAGCGATGATCCTGTACTTAGCCGCGCAATGAAATATTATTCGCCTCGCAAAGCTCAACCGAAAGTGGTCTTCACAGCGAATGTTTGGCTTTTGCTACCGTCCGCCGATCCGTCACCAAATGAGCCCCCGGCACATCGCAGCCTATCAGTTACTCGACTTTATCTTCTTTCAACCAGATGATGGGCAGACCGACCGAAGGAGACCAACGTTGGACGTCCTTCTTGCAACCGGAAAAACCTTGACGGTAAGGGCCCAGTGGACCCTTATCCTGCTTTCATCTTCTAAAGACTTAACTCTCAAACTCAGCTCTAGAAATTTAATAGTATCCGTTTTATTTAACGTACGAATGCTGGGCGTTCGCTGGTGTGCTAACAACCTTAACCGCTCAGCTAGAGACCCATCTATGAGCGTTTTACCGTGACGCTATCCAGAAGGGCATACGTTCAAATCTTCCCGACTGCCACAGTTGGCTTAACGGGCACGAGGCCAGGACGTGCCCATCTTTCATGCAAAGAGGTGGCTCTACGGCTTGACTCACCCAAGTCGAGCTCAGAACTCGAAGGCGCCGGATCTGCGTTAATCAGGGTATAATTTTGCACTCCATATAGGAGCCGTGAACAGTGTACATGTGCTCTGTTATACTCTGTAATACTCTGCAATACTTGGCAGGGTGGTTTGACGGTAGATAAAGAAAGCATCATTCACACACCCCTAGAACGTGACGTCGTCTCTCTAATGACATGTTTCGAATCGCCTGCACGTCAGCAAACCACGATCATTAAAAATACTGTACATTGATGTGGGTTGTTCACCATTCCGACAATGGTTGACACACAATGTATTGGAATGCCCTGTCAGGAGCTCCATGCTAGTCGAACCACGGCCATCAATATGGCCCGATGTTGGCGACATTTCAGTGCTAGATGACCACACTACTCCCAAAAGGTATATTGTTAATCCCGTTCGTACTCCACGTTTAGAACATCAGTTACCAGTCCCGTTGCTAAGGCCATTCGAAAAGTCATTTTCAGGATTTTTGAGTAACTCATGGTGGAGATCGCCTGGATTTGTACTCTGAATTGTAGACCCTTCAAGTTTATACAAAGGAGTTAGTAAGATACGATATGTGATGATGTGATTTACATGTATCATGAGGATGACTTCTGTCAAAGTCAGTATTTCTTTTATTCAGGAACCCAAGACATTCTTTTTGCAATCTTCACACAGCGGAAGCGGTGGTTTGCAATCGGTCAAAATGAATTCCAAGGTATTGTTCACTCCAATTCGGATTCCTTATAATGCGCTCGTTTTCAGGGCGAAATTCGAACTCCAAAACCTCCGAAGCCTCCGGAAAAGCCACTGATGCCGTACATGCGTTATAGTAGGAAAGTTTGGGAACAAGTGAAAAACTCTAATCCACATTTGAAGCTGTGGGAAGTGGGCAAAATAATTGGACAAATGTGGCGTGAGCTTCCGGATGATGAGAAAACGTTGTATATCGAGGAATACGATGCAGAAAAGACGCAATACACTGAAGCACTGCGACAATATCACAGTTCACCAGCGTATCAGGCATGGTTGGTGGCGAAGGAGCGAGGTAGAATACACTGTTGCTAGTCCTTATGCTTTTTAAATTTCAGCTGAAAAGCTTCTTGAGGAGCAGGATCAGGAGCGGAAACAGTCGATGGCTCGCTCGCGTGATCGTCCTGGGGATATGGCTCAGGCGGACCTTAGGGAGTCGTACATACTCGAAGACAATGAAGAAGGTATGTTTTGTATGTGGAAATGCCTGGCGATTCTGCCGTTAGAATTTGCTGCCATTTCTACCTTTCCCTCTGCTTCAAAGTACTATCCAGAAATTCTGAATGTTTTTTGATTTATTATAACACCTCACTATTGCATCTGTGCCTCATGGGTACCCTTATTATAATCTCCCGAAATTGGAACATCCTCTACCCTACATACGTGTTACACCAGTATGCCTGGTGCCGCCATGATCTTTATATTCGAAGTAAAAATTACTTAGAATGCTTACACGCATGGTTCGCAACTCAAGGTCACCCAGTAGCCTATTCTACTAAGTACCTCTGATGAATTTGCTCACACGTCAATTTGTTGCCTACAGAATGTTCTGTTGTGTTGCAGCCAGCTTAGTTCTGGTCACTGTTGGTCACTGGTAATTCATTTAATGTTGCGGACGTGTTTGGTTCATCCGAAAATTTCCATATCCTCTTCCCACGCAGATGCTGAGGATCAGTACACAGCCAAGCATGTAGCTGCTGCTAGATTTCAACGTAATCATCGTTTGATGCAAGAAATTCTCAGTGATTCTCGCCTACCAGAACCAGGTCAACTGATTACACAGAGTCGCTTGAACATGCTTCGGTTACAAGTGGAACAGTTAAAAAATCACAAGCGTAATCTCTGTCTGGAGATTGAAGGTTGTGAACTGAGACATCGTTCCAAATTACTGCGTATTCAAGAGGAATCGGATAAGTTTGTCGCCGAGTATCAGAGACTTTCGTCCACTCGCCCAATGATCACGGAGTCTCAGTTTGCGGAGATGATCGTCAAAGCGAAGCATGATGTTCAACGGGAAGAGGAAGAGCGTCACACGCGTTATTTGGCTGAGTTCGAACTGAGACGCAGGAAGCAACAGCAACAACGTCAACAGCGCGAGGCTGAATTGGCCGCAGACGCGGAACGTCGTCGTCAACAATTACAACAGCAGCAACAACAGGCCAGGGTTCAACAAGCGCTGTCCAGTGAAGCTGTAACACAAGAACAGCTTGTAAACGAGCGCAACGCCGAGCGTCTGCCGGTAACCGTGGTGCGTTCCGATTGTTAGTGTTGTTATTTTGTATCTATCGTTTTGGCTATTCTTCAGGAAATGCTTCCATCCGATTGCGGTGCGCCTACATGTAGACACGGAACAGTCTGAACATCCGCGAGTAATTGTTTCAGATCTAGCTGTAAACCTGATGTAATCAAAAGGTCTATTTTTCATTCCATCATATATTTACTGTCATGTGACATACTCAGATGCCGTTACCAGATTATGTAACCTCATAGATGGAAGTTTTCGCAGTGACCGTGCTTTGAACCGTCACACTTTCGTTCTTCGGAACAAGGTGAACAACAATACTCTGAACCGCTTTCCTTGATGCTGTTTTTCCTACCGTTTTTGGCCTAAATATATTGGCAGAACTTCTGGTAATTGCTGAAATATATAGTTAGTTTCCTTTCTGAAGGTACGTTGGGTTCGTCGGTCCTTTTGGTTAATCTGTGCTTTTCAGAAGTAATACACTGTTAATTACAATAGGGCCTCGTTAACGGCATCAACCCAGGGTTATCGTTGGGGAAAGCTACTGGTTGGTATGGTACAATGGCAGGGGTGTCGTTAAATTAGGTAAAATCTGGGTTATGGCATCAACTTGCACAAGTGCCGAATTTCATACAGACTATGACTTTCAATCCTTTCTATTGAATGCCGTTCTTCATGGTGTGCTTGTCTATTCGTAAGGAACGTGCTGCTTGAATAATGTGCTTCCATTTATCTGTCTCCGATTGCGCTTAAGAAATTACATTTGGAATTCTGTTTTTAAGAGGCCCAGGTGATTTATCTGACTGGTTCGATAACGGTCAACTTTTACTTCAACTTACGGACCACGTGCACTAAGTGAGTTCGCGTATGATAGCAGCCACTCAGTCGTCCGATAACTGTTCGTTGGCAGGGACATTTTCGTCAGTGTTCAAGGAATCCTGTGGTATGGCGGCATAGCGTGATTCAAAGCACATACTTTCAAGTAGATATGTCATTTACGAATGTTCCTCATATTCATCAAAGATTTTAGCCCAGATTGGCAGCCCACTACCTGCTATGTAGTGGACTGCATTGCTAATCTGTAGAGGGTTTTGGTGCATTCATAACCTCCTATCCAGTAGCTCGAGTCTACGACGCCTATATTGTTGTAAAGAAATTATTCCGGTTTGTTCTTATCAACGTACATACGTCTGATCTAGTGTTTGTGGTATGTACGTAAGTGGTGGGCGGTATCCGTTCTCGCATTCGTAGGTCACATTTATCAAAACCGATGGACTCCTATGCACACACGTCACCACAAGTGCATGTGTTTACTTCCTACCCGTTGGTAGGGGCCCCGGATGTCGTTCATCCTGATAACAAACCACAGAGTAATTGATTAACAGCACGCCGGTAATCACGAAGCGATGCACACTCATTCGGCTCATCCATTTTTTGACGTGTTTGTCAATACGTACCGTTGTAATGTGCTGTCAATTGGCCGGCCTATTCGTACTTTTTGTGAGGAAGCATTGATTCCGCGTGGAGTTTTCCGTGCTTGGCAGTGACCCGTTTTTAGTGAACCACTTGACACAAGGTTTTCGTATTTTGCAGGGTGATGTACCTGGTGACGTTATCATTGGGACTTGCATGTCTTGTACACCGTGAGAACAGTGACCATTGAGAGTTGGTGCTACTACAGGGGCCTTGCTCCATAGTTCTCAACGTGCTGTGAATCGACGGATCAAAGATTGGTGTTAGTTAAGATGTGGCACTTGTACCAAGGTTTGCCTATATGAATATTGTTACGTTGAAACCAAAAAGCTTTAAGTCGGCTTTTGTACAAAATGTGTGCTGCTGGTATCATGTTCGATGCACCAGACTACCTGCCGGTAACCGTTCATTTCATTATTGAACTTGTCAGCTGCATGTTCTGCAGTGCAACATTAAATTTGAATAGAGTGCATAATCTGCTTCAGTACCAGCTGGTGCTGAGGACTGTTTAATGGGGCTGTGGTCAAGAAAGAACGTTGTGTATTGCACACCAGCTCTCGCATTTGATGTTAGCTTTCTCTTGGTACATGTGATTAGCTGTATTTACCAGTTGTTCGATATTATCAAGGAAACAGTCCTATTTAGGCCGACTCCGAAGTATTCCCGTTGAAAGTTTGCGCGCTATCGTCGAAATCTCAAATGCGTATTAATGACTGGATGAAGGACTTTGTGCTGACCTTGAATGGGCTTTTTTAAGAAAACTCGGTTGTCAACTGTATATCTACCACGCTTATGTTCCAGAACTGTTTACTTGTCTCCAAATGAAAACCATCCCTCAATCGTTACACGTAGTCATTACACTAGTCTCGAAGCTCAAAGGACCTGATTCCGGTGGAAAAGAGGCCGTATGTATATACTTAGTTACTCCAGAGCATAATCCATCCTTCCAAAGAACGCTACCGACCTTTTTCTATACTAAGTTTTCACTTGATGCATGATTCGCTAACCTCTAACTCTGTAAATGAAGAAACTGTTGTCGTTTGAACTATGGTACGAAGCACCAACTGTTTTTATTGGGTGGATTTTCGACGTGCGTGATCTGGTCTGATCTAGCTTTTATCTTGAATTTAATTGACTGATAGTCACTAAAGAAGAAAAACAGCCAGCACTATCGATGAGCTGTCCGATTGCTCGCTTCTGAACCTAGATCTGTACTGTCGGTCTCATTTTTGATTTTGTGAGCCGGACATGTAAAGAAATTTAATTCAACCAGCGTTGAAAAATAAACACTATTTTGAAATGTTCCACGTGTACCACAAAATGTGATTATCAAACGGAAATGGATTTAATGACAGACACAAGTCTCTATGCTATTGCTAGCTAAATTATTGAGTATGTAGGTGAAATTACCTTCAATCTTGGTGTGCTCTGCAGGATACCAAACAGGAACTGATATGCAATACTCCAGCAAAATCGCCCGCTCCAATTGTCACTGGTGGGTCCAGCTCCAAACCTGCCATGACTTTACCAGATTTGACGAATCAAAGTGGAACTATGCCTTATCCAACGGGCATGTCAAATGCCTATCCTCACGGGCTACCAACACCATCTGGTCAACGGATGCTTCAGCCGGGACACACGCAACATCACTACCCTCCCCCTCCGAATTATCCACCTAATGCGTTGTCTCCAACTATGGGTCAGCAAATAAATTTGCCGCCACGGGGAACACCGCCAGTGTCACAGCAAATGGTTTCCAACTCAGGCGTAGCAAAAACAGCCACATCTATGCCGCTAAAAAAGAATCCGTCGTCTGTTTCATCTACGTCGTCAGCCTCGTCCGCTTCATCTTCGTCGTCTAAAAAGAAAAAATCGGATATGGCTAGCACTGCTGCCAGAGAGAAGAAATCAGAATCTAATGTGATCAGCGGCGCTGCGGCTATGATGACAGAGCGACGAGGTTTTCCCGGTGAAAACATTCCCGAACCCCGACCAGCTGAGATGGTAGCTAACTCTGCGCCCCCGGCAGAGTTTCTGCAAGCACCAGCTAGTCAACCTCAAATGGCGCGTCATCCAGCAGTGCAGCAGTATGTTCAACCAACTCAGCCGTCCGTCAGCCAGTCAGGACATCCCACAACTGGTGCTTCTCAAACCCCTTTTGGTTATGAGCACACTGGTCCTCATCCGGGACCCGTTCTGTCTAGTAATGTCGGTGGTAATTATTATCATTCGGGAACGATGCCTCAGTCCGGTGCACACCTAGGAAGTTTCCCACCTCAATCACGGCCACAATTCGTACATGCTGGGTATGGGCAGGGACAACATCCCCAACCACTTCAACCACCCCCAGGCTCGGAACATCCACCTCCGCCTCCCATGTACGTCCAACACGTGCCTCAACAACAACAGTCACAGCATATCACCCAACAAGGTACACCAATGTTGGGTTCGCCACCGCATTCGTCTATGCATCCTGTTCATTCTCATCAAAACGCCCCGGCAGGGTGGCACCAGGCCGGCCCTTCTGGGTATCCTCCACAATACGGTCCACCTAGATATCCAAGTTCCAGCGGCCCGGCTGGCTATGCCCCACATTCTGGTCGTCATCTACCGCCTGGTGTTGCAGGTGGATGTTATGGCCCTCCGCCTCATCCTGGTATGCACCAGGGACCGCATGCTCATCACCATCAGCAACAGCAGCAACCACAGCAGGTGCCAACTTCCGGTTCTGAAGCTGGTGCGCTCAGTCAATCGCAAATCCCAGCGCCACCACCCTACCAACATCAACAACAGCATGGAAATTTCCCTCCTGGTTACTGGGCTGCTCCACACCAGGTCCCATCGGAGTATGGTGGTCCTAGTCAACAGCAACCGTCGTACATGTCTGGACCGCATCCAGACACTCCCGGTCTGGCTCATCCATCTGTGGACGGTATGCAGCCCGGACCAGGATCAACGCCTGCACACCCGCATGCGGAAACCGGTTCTGGACACATACCACCACAACAATCCCACCATGCAGCCGCGATGTATTACCCAGGTACGTCCACGTAAACATGTTACTCTACGGTAATGTGTCAATATACAGTACAACTTGGGTTAAGATCCATGGCTAATTATCTGACAGTTTCAGCACTAAGAGCGGCGTACGTCAGTATTGTTCAGTTTCAACGTGTTTGATTCCTTTTGTCGTAGACGAGACAATGGGGAATTGTCTGCTGCAATCGTTGAATGCCGGCGTGAATGTTGTCGTTGTTTGGCCGAGTTGTCTGTGAAGTGAGTGCACTTAATGACGCGGGGCAGTGAAAGCCGTAAGGAAGCTGTCTTGCTGATGACGCCTTACTTTCACTTACAGCTCGGTTGTTTGTTTGCAAGGTGTAGGCGCCTTGATGTTGTATGTTTGAATATAGACGTAGCTATTTTTAGTAGTTAGGTCCCCTTTCCCTCCCCTTCTTTTTCTTCTCTGTTACTATATAGGTTTTTCTCTCTCTCGTGGTTGTGTGGCAGTTAAGCATCAGTGTGAACCACTGATGTATTGCTGTCTATGATGATGATGATGATGATAATAATAATAATAATAATAATAATAATAATAATAATAATAATAATAATAATAATAATAATAATAATAATAATGGCTCGTTGATAGCCTCACTAACAGACGGTTGCCTGGGATCAGTAGCGCAGATGAGCCTGAAGAGTTTGCCGATATTTCCTGAAGACAAAAGTGGTCTCCATTCCTTAAATTTCTCCATTAACCAAGCCTCACGATCAGCGTTTAGGCTACGTTTCAGTTTCCTACGGATATCTCTCCTAGACTTGTTATGTGAACTGCCAGAAGGAATGTTCCGTCTGGCTTCTAACAACTCCAGGGATTTCTCCGAAATCCAATGTCCGTTCAACTCAAATGCCCTCGTGCCACGTGCTGCAATATCTGGTTCATAAATCGCCAGTGAGATCTTCGTCTAGTAGCTGTTAGGGACCTTGGAGTGAGAACTCCTAGAGCAACTTTCTAAGCCAGCTTGGTACTTTTGCTTTGTTCACAGCCGTTGCTGACGGTGGTGGTGGCTTTAGCAGAACCTGCCGAGCAAACGGCACAAAGTCTACTGTTAACAGGAATCCAATCTACCAATGCGGCTGCGGCCGTCGTGCTGAGGAACTATACCTACTCCAGCTTGACCGGTAGCGGCAGCCGTGGAGTCACCCGAAGTGTATAACCAGTATCGGGTAGACAGTGCGGGTGCTGTTAGTTCCATACGTTGACTACTGTCCTGGATTCTAGTCTCCGAAATACAGCAGACATCGACATTCAACGAGTCTAACGTTCGTGCGAGAGCGGCCTGTTGACCTATCTGTTTTAACGTGCGAACGTTGAAGGCACCTATATTAATTCGCATTCTAGGTCTAAGCAAGGGACGAGGGAGGTCTGAGGCTGGATGGTAAGAGATGGGACTTACCGGCACAATGTTACTATGATTAGCTATATCTGTTGTGGGACCTGTAGAGTAATTATCAGAAATGGAGGTCGGGAGGGGCCTGAGAGCTAAATTTGATAGGACAGTGGGGGAGGGGTCAGCAGTAGCATGTTTTCGCCTATCCACCCTGCTGTATGCAGCAGATAGGGCGACCCGGTTTATACTGCGAGACGGCCGATGCAGTATGGATTTATTGTTGTTGTGAATATTCATGGTTGTGTGTGGGCTGAGATACTGCCAGGACGCCCAGACCTAGACAGGAGAACGATTAGGGTTCTCAACCAAAGCCTGGAGGGTTTAGCTGGGACCGCGAGGGTTACTTTGCTGAGGAAATTGGAGGGATAATAATGAGATTTTTTTAGGGAGTAACCAGGTTGTGTTTTCCTTAGTTTGTGACTGCATTGATCGTCAGTAAAATATTTGTGAAATTTTATGTGAAAAACTGGTTCCCACCGCTTCTCCGTCAGCAACCGAAGTTGTTCTGGGGCTTTATTCATTGTAACTTTAAAATGTTTTGGGATCAGACTCGTCTCTGACTCTCTTTAATTATGTCAATGATGGGTTGGTGTTTGAACTGACAATCCTTCTTCGGGAGACTTACGCAATATCGCGTGGTTGTTACTGATCAATGGTCGTTCTCATATTCAAAAGAAGCGCCAGAAAATCGTAATAGCCACAGAGGTGTTACTGTGGTCCCTCTGTTAGTATCTCAGATAACTACACTTCCCGCGGCCCCAAAAGCACAAATCAAAACCATATAAGAGAAGAACACCCTGGTTTTGGACCCGGTCGCGGATGTATCGACCCTGTCTTCTCTTTGCAACTGACGTTGGGATATCGATATTCATTTTTCCACACAACGGCCGTGGTATCTTTGGAGCCCGGTCCGCTGCTTTCATTGTGTCTGTTCTGCAACAAAGTATCACTTTGTTGAACTCACATTGTGTCCACTCTGAGTGTAGAGTACCCGTTTTTAGTTAACTAATTTGAACGCACCTTGCCTTTTGTGGTGTTCAACGAAAATGTCTGATCTCTCTCTTCCCGTTCAAGTACATGGAGATCGCACCTGAAGGTTCGGAAGTTCTCAAAGTAGAACATGTAGTGCATTCGTTATTCTTCATCATTTATGGTGTGGTTAGGGAAACTGTACAGTACGTGTGCGCGTTCGATTGTGCTCTGCGAATCAACGACATAGCCCATTTGTGTAAAAGACGCGTATGAGTTCTAAGTATTCGAAAACCGATATCTTCGCCGGTCTGTCTGTATCAAATTGGATGATTGTACGAGCAACTCGACAACCCGTCAGAATATGTATTGAAAATGCACACTGTATGTTGGCTAGGTGGTGTACTTCGTATGCCTGCAAAGCACTTGTCACATCCTGCATTGGTCAATGATTTAAGACAGTCACAAAGGTGCTGAGCGACGACAGAATGGCAGCCCATGAAAGCTTTGGCATCCCAACTGAGACACGTTGTTAGTACCGGCTAGGGGCGCACCACTGTGCATGTGGCCGGTTGGAAGCTCTTTTAGACATGACAGTGTGCTGTAGTCAGTGACAAGCCTGTATTCACATACTTGTTTCTTTTCTCGGAAAATTTCCATTGAGTTATTGCCCTACCTGTTTTGCACATTTAATTAATCTGTCGTTTCGTTGACTGTCGTCACGACCGTTTGCCGGCGTGCGCCATGGTACCCTCGGCACGGTTCGACGGGGAATGTATCTATGCATGGAACATCGTCGTACGTATCGCCAGTCGACAATTGCCGTCCCCCCTACAAAGGTGCGTTCGTTTCATTAGGTGGATCTACATCTTTAAAAGCATAGGTACCATAGTGTGCTGAACAATTAGGTGTTGGATAACTAAATCGGGGACACGATTATTCTAACACTCGGTGTAATATCTCGACGCGGTGGTGAGACACTGCCAAAGCTCAGAGAGGGGGAATTGCGTACAACAACGGGCGACCGACCAAGTCATCATTCAACGAATTCGAGCCAACGGGCGACAAATGGCAAGCAAAAATCCACGACAAATAGCGTCAGCCAAACGTACGGAGCCCGATAGAAGTGTACACAACGTTTAAATGGTAACGTCACTGCGTCGTGGGCTGGAATTCGGTTCGTAAACGCGAGCTCGCGAGTGGCTTGGAAACGTGCGAGTTGAGTATTGTTTTATTGAACGACTTTTCGTTACAATATAATTGATGCTTTATTCCCGTGCATACACGGGACGACAGAGGAGGAATACCCAGCGATACATACTGTCTGTCATTTTTATGCTGTTCACTAGTGCTGCTCACTACACATCACATTTTCATGTTGTCGGTGTACGCTGATACTGTGGAATTCGCGATCTGTGTTATTTCAAAAAGGGCAGTCCTGAAATAGAACACTACTGGTTATTGGAGTGCTTGTAAGACAGCATTCCATCAACCTTCCGATTGAAATATCTCTACTTAAAGTTATCTTTAAGCCGTCAACCAATCCACCTTTTTCAACCTTGAGCCACCCCAGTAAGTACAGTGGCTCGTGCTGCCCCTTGGTCCTAACAATGATCCACGAAGTTGCAGAGTAGTAGGTATAAGTGTACAACGAAGAAAAAGAGAAAAGATAGGCAAGCAGAATCGTTGAGTTTCATGAAAAAGAAAAGTCTACAAGTTTGCGGATGCAAACTCGCTACTGACTGAGACACTGTGCCACGTCAGAGAGTGTTTCCAGCCAGCCTTGTGGATGACTTCGGACTGCTCAAGTAGGAGGCACTTAGCAACTTTGCTCAGTTGAATGGTCAAGGTTTTTGTAGCCCTTGACTTCGTCATCGTCTGGCAGCCTGGCAGGTTCTGCCAGTCATCAGCAGGCATACTGAGCAATATGCGGTATGGTAGACGCTCCGTCGGCATACGAAGTACGTGACCCAATCAGCGAATAGTGTGCATTTTCACAATCTCATTTATCGGTTGCGAACTCGGACATTTCACAAATATGCGCTGATGGCCTGCTGCTCTGCTCACAAAATAAGTTCATTTGATACGGGCCAACTAGTGGAGACAACGGTGATCAATAGTCTTTATGCACTTCCGCACGAATGGAACAGGTCACCGATCCAACGCACACACACACATTGTAAACTCTGCGTTGTGACGTTACAAGTGATTCAGGTTAGCGAGTGCATTACGTGCTTTTACTGTCCCCGTGGATAACTTGTCTGCAATACTACAGGCTGACTGAACCTCACTTCCCCGGGGAGGTCAAATGATCGACAGTCTTCAACGGCCTGGCTGTAACAACAAACATTGGATCAATGCCAACTCAATCCTGTAACAACACTACACTATGAAGATGCAACTTATATTCCATACGAACTAGCCATATCACTTGATGAGTTCAACAGGATTTGTATGTTCTTTGCGAAAGAACTACGTAAAGCAGTACCGTCCGCATGCTCAACATCAGTCAGCTTACTACCAGGTAGAAACTCCACTTCAAGATCCACAGGATATCAAAGTACCTTTTCCAACATATCATCCATCACAAAGTTGAAAAGGAAAGATAAAGTCAAACACCTCTGTCGAACGCCACTTGACGTGGAGAACGCTGGAGGTAGCTGCCCATAAATGTGTACTCTGCGGTCAATGCGGGCGTACAACGACTTCACTTGGCATTCTCTACGACGGAGAGAACCCCAAAAAGCGTGTCGGGCAGCCGAGTCAAAAGTAGTCTTTGCGTCCGGAGGTACCACCACCACTCTAATGTCTGTCGTAACTTAGAGGTTTGATTGATACAACCGTGACCAGGCCGGAATCCTGCCTTCACCTTTCTTATTTAGTCCTCTATGTTTGGGAAGCCGCCGCACTGTGATACCCGTGGGCATCTTGGATGCAATAGTGACAAGGCTACTACCTCTGGTTGTCACGTAATGTCCTGACACTTTTGAAAATGGGAACCACTGTTGATACTCGCCAGTCATCTCTCATATGAGAGCAGGGAACGCGGTCAATTCGGACAGCAATCTTTCATCACCATCTTTGGAAAGTCCTGGGGGAAGAAGATTCGGACCTGGGACTTTATTGCGTTTCAACAACTCAAGCTCTGAAGTCACTTCGGTATCCGGTGGGGGATCGTCCGGAGTGTCATAATTAACCACGTTGCACAGCCTGCGATGGTTAGGTCACGTACTCCGTATGCCAGCTGAGCGTTTACCGTACCGGGCATTATATACTGAGACCACCAACAGTTGGTGAAACCACGTGGTGGTCAAGCAACAACGTGGTCACGAACTATGAAGACCCTGACTGTTTTATTGAGCGAAGTGGATAGGTGTCGCCTGCCTGGCTGGGATCCTCGTGATCACTCAAACCGCTGGTTAGAGACGCTATCCGAGATGGCGGCGTGTCGCAGTCAATGGCGTACCTGCATCCATACCATTTCTAGTTCTTTTGCTTAGACTTCTATTAATTTCTAATTTCGTTAGTAACCCTTTCTTCTAGGATATTCCACGTCACTGTTGAGGTATCTGTTTAGGCAGTCTGAGATGCTTTGATGACGGTGATGATGATCCAAAATGAACGACAATGTTTGATTGGGTCGTGTCATCGATAGCTGACGGAATATATGATCGAGTCTCACAGGCTGGTCTTCACGTGATACATTGCTGTCGTCTATGCTGAAATCTGCTGTTGTATATACAAAGAAGGTGAGACGAATTCACCTGTAACGGCTGATTGTCAGTGTGTCACGCGTAGACATTGACCGTCCAGAACATGACGACCAAGTTGTGCGTTCATATCGCTAACAAGCACAGCGATGTCTGAATGTCCAGATTGTCTCGACAGACCAAAGGGGACGTCGTGAAGGAAGTTAAAACGTGCATATGTGACAAATAAACGATTTTTTTAATGATGTATATCGCCGAAGTGTTATATGTGACGGTACGTAGGGGACCATCCACTGGAATTCAGTCGGGCTGGCCCTTCTCTCTCTTAAAGACCAGTGCAATAGTGTGACGTCTGTTTGCTTGCCTCCATCGATTATTTTGTCTGTTTCCCGAACTTAGTCTTGTTGATTGTCAGGCTAGTGTGCGATATATATATATATATATATATATATATATATATATATATATATATATATACGTGAAAACCAAAAGAAATGGCAGACGTGCCACAATACAATAAGAAAAAGTAACGTTGGGTGAAAAGGGAAAATAATGTATTGAGGTGAATAGGAAAAAAATACAACGATGCACACAGGGTCTTTCAACACGAACACAATTGTCTTCTGTTCCTTGCTATATCAGACAGTATCTTCAATCAAGGGTGTTCATTGTCGTTCGGAACCCAGCCAGAAGACCGCGGGCGACCCAATCGAGATAGACCGGAGAGTGACTGCCTTCATACCCGAACCCAAATCATGCGCTGACCACCGGGCTGCCGCTTCCAGCCTAACCCACCACTCGCAAACAAGGCACGATGTGGCAGGCGGTGAGTTGGCATTCGTAAGATGTGGCCAAGCCAACGAAGCCTGTGAGACGAGATCAGTATGCTTAAGGGTCGACAGAGTTTATCCATTCCCGAAGACACGTTGGCGAACCGTGTCATTGTTGATATGGTGTTCCCACTACACGCCGCGAATGCTTCAGACACCATTGATCGAAAATGGATGCTTTGTGGACATTCTCCACGCGGATGGACCAGGTTTCGGAGCCGTACAATAGGACTGTCCTTACGGTGGCATTGTACACTCGGCCTTTCACAGAAAGACTGAGATCATGCCGACGCCACAGATGGTGTAAGTTGGCAAACGCCATCCGAGCCATTTGCTATGCGATTTGTGATCTCATCAGACATGTCTCCAGCACTGATGCGGCTCCTAAGATACATAAACTTCTCGACTACTTCCAACTGTTCACCACCAAGAGTGAGAGCAGGCGCAGAGTCCTGCCAATCTTGCAACAGCACCTTGCACTTAGTAGGTGCAAAGGCCATACCAAACTGACGAACTGAAGCCTCTAATCTGTCTAAATGTTCTGGGCTCCCTGTGAGCCCTCGCAGATTAGGAGTGATGTCGTCTGCATATTCTGTTTCTCAAAGTCGAGTATCTGGGAGCAATTCCACACCATCATATTCGCAGTTTGTCAGGGCACACTCTAGGATCTCGTCTACTGCAAAGTTGAATAGGAAGGGAGAGGCTGGACAACCTTATCGCATCCCACTTGGGATGCTAAACGTTGAGGATACGCTACCATAAGCCTATATTTCGTCCCGAGATCTGACATTAAATTGCTTTCAGGATGTTCACATACTTCTCAGGCACACCCTTCCTCGATAGACAGTCCCAGAGTGCAGCTTGTCAACCGAATCCAAAGCCCCTCTGATGTCCAAGAAGACAACAACTGTTGATTGCCTATATGAATAGTGGAGTTCAATCGTCTGGCGAAATGTGAACGTGTAATCAATGCAACCGTGGCCCAGGGCAAAGCGCAGCTTGCTCCTCACGAGTGTGTTGTTCGCATGTTCCGCTTAGTCTATGAATTACAGTGGCTGCAAGCAACTTCGATGCCATAGGAACCAGGTTAATCGCTCTAACTGTTTGCACACGAAGTGCGTGAGTTCTTTGAAAATGGGGACGATGTTAGTCAAACCTCAGTCACTTGGAACAACTTCACTGATCCAGAGTTTCTGGAACAGAGCCGTCAGCTGTTTAACTTGAGCTGGACCTCCATTTACGAAAAGAGTAGAGGGAGTTCGTTCAGGCTGGTTACCTTGAGATGTTTTTGACGTTCCAAAAACTTGATTTCAAGGAAGACGGGATGAAAAAGCTCCCGAGATTTCCCCGTAGCGGTGGCCTGTTCCATCTCGTTAACGCTGTATTCATCAGGTCTAACGGTTCTCATAGTTGCTTCCAGAGCTCCAGACGAGTAGCCTTGTAGGCCGAGTTATATTCCCTGCTGGATGCAATAATCCGGCGAGCATCTGGTAGACCCAATGATCGCACAGAGACCCAGCGGTTGGCAACTGAACAAGTAGTACTATATGAGATCATCATCATTGTAAACAGCAATACATCAGTGGTTCACACTGATGCTTAACTGCCACACAACCATAAAGAAAAAAAAGCAAACCCTGTATAGAAGAGAGGAAAAAAGAAGGAGACGGGAAGGACCTAACTACTAAAAATAGCTACGTCTATATTCAAACATTCAACATCAAGGTGCCTACACCTTGCAAACAAACAACCGAGCTGTAAGTGAAAGTAAGGCGTCATCAGCAAGACAGCTTCCTTACGGCTTTCACTGCCCCGCGTCATTAAGTGCACTCACTTCACAGACAACTCGGCCAAACAACGACAACATTCACGCCACTGAGCTCGATTAGCCGCCATCTCACCTAACGTCTCAAGCCACCGACTCTGTGAGTCGCGAGGGCCCCAGCCCGGGAGACGAACCCGATCTACAGTGACCAACCCCTTCGTGAACGATTTCATTTGTCTACGCCAGGTCATCATCTGTCCACCTCGCACCTTGCGCCAGTCGGCCGCAGCGTCGGCAAACAGTGCTCGGTGTGGCAAACGACTAGCTGGCATCCTTAGTACATGACCTAACCATCTAAGTCTGTGCAAATGTAAGGATTGAACGAAAGAACTCGTTTGACAATCACTACCAAATACCCGCTTCCTAACCTCCTCGTTGCTTACTCGTTGGTGCCACCCGACACGAGCGATTGAATGCAAACATCGGTGGTCAAATACCTGAAGACGGTTCACGTCTTCTACTCTGAGCGGCCAGTTTCGCTGCCGTAAAGTAACACAGCCCTCACTGTCGCCTTATATACGCGACCTTTAAGCATCAGAGAGATACCTCTCTGTCGCCAGAGATGTCCCAGATTAACGAACACTGCCCTAGCCTTAGAGATACGCGCTTCTATTTCATTCCCTACACCTCCACCGCTGATGCAGCTTCCCAGGTATACAAACCGGTCAACAACCTCCATGACTTCATTATCTAACATTAAATCTACGTAATCACAACAATCTTGCAGAAGCACTTTGCATTTTGAGGCTGCAAAGCGCATTCCGAAGTATTTAGCAGAACGCGAAATAGCGTCTAGCGTTGTTTGTGCTGCTTGGAAAGTGTCAAACAGCAACATCTTGTCGTCAGCATAATCAAGATCAGTCAGTCTTTCACCAGGTAGGAGGTCCACGCCGGCATCTTGTGAGTGCCGCAGACAGTCCTCCATTATTTCGTCTATGACGAAATTGAACAAAAATGGTGAAAGGGGACAGCCTTGACGTACGCCGCTCCTGGTGCTGAAACTGTCAGACAGTTCACCGTAAACCCTAACCTGAGCTGAAGTATGGGAATAAAGCGCCGACAGTATGTTCACATACTTGGTCGGTACACCCCTGCGTTTAAGCGACTCTAAAAGTGTAGATCGATCCACCGAATCAAACGCACCTTTATAGTCGACAAATGCGGTAACATGCTAATGATTTCTGTGATTTCAACTTGAAGAGAAGTCCTAGTCGAGGGGTCATCGATTGGAGTTAACAGGACAGTAACTGTCTCCTCTCGAGGCGATCGGGCAACCTGATCATTGCTCATTAGCGTTCACATATAATAATTCGATCAACTCATCAGAAATACGGCGATTGTTGGCCGGCGGTACACATGACGCTGCTCCAGAATTTGACGAAGTAGTAAAAATGTGATCTATCACACCCCGCCCAGGGCGAAACCCTGCCTGTTCTCTAATGTTTACCTCCCGGGCTGCAGTGAGTCGACGAAGTATAATGGATGCCAGAACCCTTGAAATGACTGGGGTCAAACTAATCCCCCTATGGTTTTCGCAAGAGCCCCGGGCTCCTTTCTTGAATATGGGAACTATTATCGAGTGACCCCAGCACGGAGGGATGGTCTCCGTCGTCCACACAAGTTGAAACAACTGAGTCAATGCCTCTACTAACGCCTCTCCACCTTCTTTGAAAAGTGCCGGCACGAGATCATCTGGGCCAGCAGCCCTATTACGATTGAGAGCCGAAAGGCAATTGCGAACCTCAGTCTCAGTGGGTGGTTCCAAATCTACCGACCAGGGTGCTACATCACAAGTTTGTGGCGGCAACACAATAGAAGCAGGAGGCCAACTAAATTGACCCTCAAAGTGTTCCGCCCAACGCTCTAACCTTCTGGACTTATTATTGATGCCATCTGTTTCGCTCATAGCTTCACGAACAGGCGCTCGCCTGTAGCCAGTAACACGGATTAGCCTAAAGAGTTTGCCGGTTGTACCATACATGCATAACGCGCCGTGTTTTTGTTCAGTATGATTCATTGTCGTCTGATACTTGAATATCTAGACTAGTGGGTAGCGCACACTAGTAAGCGTAAGGTGCTTGTGGCCCTGTTAGTTTAGATATGTCAATTTATGATCGACGGCGAAGCGACCTCTCACCAAAACACGAGGCGAACTTGGCCAGTGGTACGGATAAGCTTGGAGAGTCTACCAGTTTTCCCTGAAACAAAAGCGGTTCCCTTTCCCTAACTTTCACAATTAACCAATCCTCACAATCAGCGATTAGGTTACACTTCAGCTTCCTACGGATGTCTCTTCTGAACTTGTTATATTAACCACCAGGTGGAATGTTTCTTCTGGCATCTAGATACTTCAG
This sequence comes from Paragonimus kellicotti, assembly GCA_014220965.1. Taxonomy (NCBI): domain Eukaryota; kingdom Metazoa; phylum Platyhelminthes; class Trematoda; order Plagiorchiida; family Troglotrematidae; genus Paragonimus; species Paragonimus kellicotti. Next base: position 19,121 of record LOND01001381.1, on the reverse strand, counting down.
GAATCTCTCCGATATCCAGTTTGTTCAACCCACGAACCACCGTGCGGCATGCTGCAGTACCTGCTTTATGAATTTTCGGAGTGAGAATTGCTAAGTTTGCTTTCAAGGCAAGTTTAATACTTATGTTTCACCAGTGGCGTAGCTATTTTTTTAACAGCCAACATCTGCTGTCGATGGGGTCGTTGCCCAGCAAAAGTAAGAACAAAACGGCAACGTACCAACGCATGATCTGAATCCAAGCATGTGCTCCAATAAGAACGACAGTCTTGAATGGAACCCCGTCACCTATAGCTAATAGCTATGTGGTCTGCGTGAGACTAGGTCTGGTTTAAAGAAAGTGAGCACCAAGTCTAACATTGACGCACACGATGCCTAAAACTAGTGCTGGCTAAAAATAGCCTATGCTCAGCGCATAGCTGCTAACATCGTCCGCCATTATCCGAGTGATGTGATGCTATCCTAACTGGTATCTGGTAGACAGTGCAAGTGCTGTTAGTTTCATACGTTGACTACTGTTCTGGATTCTAGTCTCCGAAATGCAGCAGACATCGACATTTAACGAGTTTAACGTTCTTGCAGGAGTGGTCTGTTGGCCCACCTGTTTTTGAATGCAAACCTCTGTTAAACGGTTTATCAAAGTTCGTATTCGATGTATATCAGGAATCCGCCGTAACCACTTTGCAGCACAATCTAAAGTGCTCAAACTGACGCAAACAAATAAAACCGTCCTTTTTGAGTACATGCTTCATCAGCGCAAAAGTCCACCCTCAGCCTTGTCCTTGCATCAAACGAACGGCGAGGTTACTGTTGTAGCACATGAGGTCTCCGAAATATTTATCAATCATTACGTCACTATCTATATTACAGCGACACTATCCGAATTCAGCCCACCGCCACAAACACTTCAGCAACTCGTTCTGTCGGCAGAATTCTCAATGAACGATGTACGGGACTTACCTTTAAAATGTAGCCCATTCAGTTCGATAGGCTCAGACATATTCGCCCAAGATAGATGCGTTCTGTACACACAAAACCAATTTATTAAGCTGACTCTTTTTGAGGGTACCATCCCAGCTGAGTGGAAGGAGGCTAATATAATTTCCGTTTATAAATCAAGTAATCGACTCACCTGCCAGCTGCCGACTAATTAATCTGACAAATATTCCGCGCATGATATTAGGACGTCTCACCATGCGGATAGTACTAAGATATCTTCTCAACAATACTCTGGTTTCTATAGCTCAGCACGGGTTCCTACCAAATCGGTCATGTTTGACCAAGATGCTTCTCTTTATGGACAGTCTAACTGGGTCAACGACCACGGTCTTATTTCTGACGCCATTTTCTTTCATTTCGCCAAGGCGTTTGACCAAATGCCTCACGGTCCGCACACGGCGTTCAAGCTGAAATCCTCCGCTAGATTGCCTGGTTTCTGATTAATCGAATATTTAGAGTTAAAGCGGGCTCCGCCCTGTCTTCTGCATTCATCTCAACGCGTGTGCCTCAAGGCTCTGTCCTTGGGCCTTTGCTGTTTCTAATTCATATCAACGACCTTACAAAAGTAATCTTAAGCAACAACACCTTTCTGTGTTCGGATGATCCTAAAATGTGAAACTCTCACGACCCCGGCATTCTACAAGCTGACCTCGGTGCTGTCAAGCAATGGCCACAGGAGTGGTGTCTCCTCATCAACCACATGTTTGCGGAGATGTCTAGATGGAGATTCTGGAAACGTGTTCACTACACCTACTGCTGAAAAAGCTGTAGTGGTGGCCAAAGTGGATCTCAAGAATGATCCTAAAATCTGGCTATCATACAGGCTATCTTTTTCCTTATCATCATGAAAAGTCAGCTGTATTGAGCATGATAAGTTGGACATTCCCCCGTATAAACGAGAAAGCTTTCCAAACTCTTTACGAGGTGTATTTCCGAACTGTACTTGAACCTGTTAACTCAGTGGTATCTACAGGCCTTAAAAAAAAGATGCAAATGCGTTCAAGTTTGCTCATCGAGCTGCTACGAAGACAATATTAGACATTTGAAACTTTACCTACGAATCTCAGCTGGAAAGTCTTAATCTTTATCAACTCGTGTACCAAAAACCGAAGCGATCTAATCCTCACTTACATCCTTTTCTCTCTCTAGGCCTTGCAGAGACATTCTTAATTTTTGCGGATCAAAACAGTCTGCGAGATTACGAGAAATTGTACACGTTGGGGCCCGGCTCTTAGTTAGGCAAGAAAATTTCTCACCGATTAGTAACTTACTGGAATACGCTACCGCCAGTCGTTGTCAATGGCACCTCCATGTTAATATTCAAGGCGCTGTTAGACTCATATTTTCTTAACCAAAGCGATCACTGAGATAGGCTGCGTTGCTCATTCTATCTCAGGAATTCTGTCGTTCCTTGCTGACACTGTGGTCCATAAAAACAGCGCCACATCAGTTTTTTTCCTTATTACTTTTCAGGAAAACTGACACCGCCATGACATCGAATGAAAACTGAATCGACCTGGGGTACATGGTCTCCCAGATTCACACCCGCGTATCACTGAACGCTGAAAGCACCTATATGAATTTGCATTTTAGGTCTAAATAAGAGAAGAGGGAGGTCTGAGGCTGGATGGTAAAAGATGGGAGTTACCGGAACAATGTTACTATGATTAGCTATATCTGTTGTGGGACCTGTAGAGTAATTATCAGAAATGGAGGTCGGGAGGGGCCTGAGAGCTAAATTTGATAGGACAGTGGGGAGGGGTCAGCAGTAGCATGTTTTCGCCTATCCACCCTGCTGTATGCAGCAGATAGGGCGACCCGGTTTATACTGCGAGACGGCCGATGCAGTATGGATTTATTGTTGTTGTGAATATTCATGGTTGTGTGTGGGCTGAGATACTGCCAGGACGCCCAGACCTAGACAGGAGAACGATTAGGGTTCTCAACCAAAGCCTTTGGCTCAAAAGCCTGTACCGCAAGGCAGCGGTTGGGTGGCAATGTACCAGAACTGGTACTTTTTCGGAAAAATATGTCAACCTTATTGAAAACCACAATCTGAAGGATCGGGAAATTGTGGTTTGTCAGTTATCTACCTGTTGGCCTGCCTGGTATAAGTGACTGCTGGTGTGCTCGTCAAACCGTCCAGTTTAGCCCAGTAGGATCATCGGGATGCGCAAGCCGTCACGCTACCTCAAGACCCAGTCTGACTGTAACGGGAAATCGATCATGTCCACCCACCTACACTCCTTCAGTGGGTGATTTGTCGACGTAGTAAAAATATTGATCCATCTACCACGGCCTGTGCTCGTTGCTGTACAGGACGGGGTGGCCAGTCGATAACCTGCCAAAGGGCCATGCGAGAATCCATTAGGTAGCTGAACATGACAAGTTGTGATTGCGACTCATGCGGTTTTTCGATGGAAACAAGGAATATGGCAGTTAGGTGCTTTAGTGTGGCAATCATTTGACAGTTTTCTCTGAAGCATTCGTACTTGTCGGATTGGGGTCATGAAGACTACCAAAATTATTCCCCTGCGATACCGTCTTACCACTGGGTTATTTGTTTGGAAGGTGTGGATGTTTAGTTGATAAGTTGGGTTTTCAGAAATAAAGATCATTCTTTTATTTGTAAACAACGGCTTACTCGTCATATTATGACTGTATGGTACCTATACATCGGTATTGATCACTAGTGTATTGCTGCCGGTGATGTTAAGGATGGATGATGTTTATCGCACTCTTTAGGCGAATGTATTTACAACTATGTCCGTACCTCCTTTGCGCTATTGATTTCTCCTGCCCTGTATTCCGCTTCGAGTTCCTTGCCGAATATTTGTATTTTGCTTCCTAGCTCTTTTTTTATTGATCTGAACGGCCATAAAACGTCCTAGTGAACCATCCTTCTGATAAACATAACCGAAATATATAAACTTTTCATTTTACAACTGCAGGTTATTCTCATCCGCCGATGCCACCAAGTTCTTATGGTCCGCCGGGAGGAGGCATGGCGTCAGGATTTTACAGCGTTCCAAATCAACATCAAGGTAGCCCTTACCAACCTCATGGTGCCACAGTGGGGAGTTGGGCTGGTGGCTATCCCGCACCACACCACATGAGCCAACATCCACATGGCTATGCACCACCACCACCTCAACCCACTCATTCACAACCGTACCACCCGCAACAGCAGCAGCTTATGAATGTTAATCCGACGGGTGCGTCGTCTGCGGCTCAAATACCTTCGAAGATGGAATCCACAGGATCGGGCGCGATTTCTTCCGTCCAAATGGAAACATCGGTGGTAGGAGGTGCCTCCAGTCGACCTCCATCAGTGAGCAACTAAAACTCGTCAAAACCGCAATGTGTGTAGTAATCTTTTTATTTTAAACCTCCCTTTATCTTACTCGTTCGCGTCGTTTGTTCTAAACTGTCGTCCCGTTCGATTTGTGCTGTTTATCGAAAATACTCTAATACATTTTCCATACCTACTTGTTCACTTCTTGATTAGCCTTTTCGTGGCGCCATAATATAAATTTCAAGTGTACTATTACCCTTTATCGTTTGTTTAAAAGAGCAATTTACACAGCCTGATTGATACCGAAGTTTAAGCGACAAAATGTTTTTTGACTAAAAGAAAATTGAAAGCAAACTCTTCGTTAAGTGTAGGACGCTGCATGGTTAACAACATTGAACACGAGAGTAGCAAACTTCAATAACTCTAGTCATGAAATGAGAGTTACCTATGTGCTCTGTTAACAAGAAAAGACAGCAATAAAAAGGAGTCAAAAGCTCTTCGGGGCACAGGAGTACTATCACAATCAAGACTAATGTATCGAGACGGAGGAATGTCCTTCATAGTGAAACAGCCGTCAAAAATAGCAATAATTAACACCAGGTTCCTCGCATAATTGTGTCATGGGTTTTCAGGGAACCTAGAACAGTCAGTAGACATAAATCAGTGGCCACGTAGGAGAGTAGTTTCAGTTGGAGAATCGCATTGCATGAAGATGGGTAAGTGATATCACGAAAAGAAATGATCACTGTAGAGTGGGAACTAGAGTCCACGTCACAGCCCATAGTATGGAGGACCGACTGAATGGCGGACATTATGAGAGTCGGTTCTCGTACTTCACAATCTTGTCCGTCCAGGCAAGTTGGCTTCGGTAGTCGTCCACTATACTGGCATCCACAGCAGCGCCGTCATGAATCGCGAAAACGTCGGTTTGATGAACGAGCTCGCCGTTGGTAGTCGTAGCTCCTTGAAGACTGCGCAGTCTAAATTGTGAAGTCTTTTCGCCAGGTCCTTGACCACGCAACTCTTCAAAACAAACAAACAGTAGTACGAGAATTATCACGTTTTGCTTTGTGTTAATTCATTGAACGGATCACTCCCCGCCTATTCGTAATATGTGACCATTAATCGAAATCAGTCGGACCTATGGTTCACTTGTTTTGTGTGCTGTTTTTCTTGTTTGTTTACTTTTTTCACATCAAATTCTGTGTTGACAATTCCTTTCCATTTAATGCCAAGTTTCCTGTCTGTTAACAAACAGTTGCTCGGTTCTTGGAAATGGTGGTGGCTACGATGGCAACACAAAACAGCACTGCTGCACGACAATCTAAAATCGGTGTACGAAATGCGTTAACTGAACACAGCATTTTTATTGAACTTCTATTCTCTAAGTTGCTGTCGGAATAGTTTGTCCTGTGGGACCAGACGAAACACTGTCGATGACAATGTTGATAAATTACGACTTGAATGATTATCGTATTGACCATCGCACTCCAATCGGTTATCCAACATTTGAAACTTCTTATCATACTACAGTGACAAGTGGTAGGGGAATTCGATTGATATAAATTGAGCACTGTCTATATTTGACCACAGCTCTCGCACTCAGATAGACTTTTTGCAGGTCTCTTTAGAACAGACGTACTAGACTTGAATTTCGTGTTCGTTATACTCCGTCAATATTTCCCACCTTGCGTTGAGGTGGCTGGATAATCTGATCCCTACTCACGATCGAATGTGGCTTGGTGTTTAGGTGGTATTTCGGTGAGACAATGTAGTGTCGTTAGTGCATTTGTACGTGGGACGTGGGAGTTTAAAGCCCGGTCACGACAATGATATGTGCTATCGACAAACTGTTAAAAGCCGGATTCTAACCTGTGCTTATTTTCAAAAGATTTTGGCTAGATAGTCCGTCTGTGTATTCGACAGTTGCAACCAGCTGTGAGTGGTATTCGTTTTGTCTATCAGATTCTCTACTGTTACCAATAGTAGGAATAATTACTGAGGGAACTCAGTTTCCCACGACTTTCAAGAACGAATCGTGCAGTTTTCAAACCAACGAATTTTCTCCGTTTACAAAGGTCTGCAGTAATTTTGTCCGAAATAGGTGTCTTCCGACATCTAAGAAGTTTAACCACCATTTGTTTAAGGGTGGGGGCTTTCGCTCCGACGAGCCTGTGAGGCGGAACGGTCGGCATAGAGATTAAAAGTGTCCTGTCCAACTTTCTGTGTACTTCCGTGGGTCACGTATTCGAAGATCAGTTAATTAGCACTAGGCTGTTTGTAATGGCTTTCGAAATTTCCCAGTGCGCCAAGTTATTCTATCGGAGCAGTAGAGTCCGCGACCCATTCGTAAGGTTAATCCCAGACTGCGCTTCAGAGAGACTGGCGTCTCAGTGCATTCGTTGTTAGCCAGTATTGACCGACATGCATCAACGAATTAATGGAAAGATGCAAAATCTCAATATTTCACAACTCTGTGAGTCAACTCATGACTAATCAGACCGGCTAAATTGGGAGCTTCCCATAAGCTCCGCAGTTTTGGCATAGACTATCTGAAGGTTTGCGAGCGTACCTACGGACAGGCTTGGTTTGGTACTTGTTTTTTACATGTCCAGGCAGCTTGTCTACATTATACTATCTGATCCTGCTGCCTGCGACACCAACAAGAGGCTTGTGCACCGTAACGCAAACAAGTACGTGATCAGAGTCCAGGCGGATTGACGAGTGCGAGCGGGAATCTTGCACACAACCCCGCCATTTGTAACCATTTGAAATATGGCCAACTTAGGCCCGTGCCCTTGGTAGGAGAAGGCACGCGCCGACAGACAGGTGTCGATCGACAACAGTTCGAAATGGTGAGGAATAGACGATGGTGAGAACGCATACTTAGAAATCTGTCCCCGTTGTCTGAGCTAAAACTGTGGTTTCCAAACTGACCCCCTAAATCAGCCCTATTTGACGACAAGTGACCGACTCGAGTGTTCAGTTTCCTCGGCTGGAATGGCAATATTCACTCATTTTAATGTAGTGGTTGTAATTCGTAACTGAACATCTTGGTATTGCTGTTTACTTGCGTGAATAATTGCTACTACGTCCAAACACATTAGAATGTGTTACTTTGGATGGCGCGTGTGGCCGAATAGTGGTGGTATTAGTTGGCCACATGTGGCTTGATGAGTTTTCCAAAGTGACTGTGTCAAGAGCAGTGGGGTTTCGGTTTTCGTCGGGGGTATCGCAGAAGACAACAGCATCTAGGATAACATTAGAACTAGTGTTTGGGGCCGGTTTCGTGATGTCAGTGACCTGCGTAGAAGAATGTGATTGAAGTTTGTCCGTAGTGGACGGAATGTTCACATGCAGTGGTTGCTTATATGTCTTTCCAGGGGCTCGTGTTGACTGCGAGAGATGGTTGTGCGTGACAGTGGGCGTCGTAGAAACAGTAGCTGGTGCGAGCTGTGGAAAGATTCAGTTGTATAAAGATGAAGTTGAATAATTTCCGGGTGGATGTTCGTACTTGCACTAACCTTTGTTTGTGGGCGCAAGAAAATATGTTTTTATTTGAACTATCTGTACTACTTTAGTTAAAAATAAGCCCAAGACTTTCAACAAGGACCACGTTAACGCTAAGAGTACAGGAGGGGATGGTTCGCCTACTTGTCCTAAGCAGTCTTTTTATACAAAACATTCCTAATCTCATCTACCTCTCTACATGTGGCCACCGGACCGTCTATCAAACATCAATAGTGATTCGGATGATACCTTGATTATTACCGACTGTTTGAAGAACAACCTAGTTGACGGAAACATTTTGCTCCGTCGAAGTTTGCATGAAATCATAGTTTTATAAGGAACCATGTTTGATGGCAAATATTCTTTAACGTAGTTGCCACTGCAGTCAATATGTAGTTTCGTTGCGACCTCAAATCACGTAAACAAGGAGTATATTGTCGACCCGCGAGGTCAACGTGAGAGCGAACGATGAACAAGACGAAGCGGTAGAAGGACGGAGCGACAAGCGAGCACGCAGCGGGGTCGTACGTTCGAGTGCGCGGGGTACTTGTCGGTATCCATACTCGTTCAAACAAATGTTTAAGTACATACAAAAGTTGAAAACCGAAAGAGTACAAATAGCAGTCGTAACTCTAACATAGTCAGTAATAAACAAATGGGGTCGCTACACGTTTGGCGTATGAACCAAAGAGCAAGGAACTGGCGCCTCGATAAGCTGACTGTATGTCGAAACCACTTGTCATCAATAATGGTGACCCGACATCCCAGTGGATGTCACGCATGTCTAGACGTTTACATTTCTTGTCTCGTGTCAATGGTGTTATATATAATCGCTGTTAATTCTCACACCACTGTTTCAAATCTAGTGGACTTGCACAGTTGTGCAGATCTGATGAAGAGTTATTATAGACAGTAGGTGTTCGCTGGTGATTTCACCATTCGATCGAGATTTTCTCAAAAAATGTGGTAACCGTTTTAGTCCCCTTAATTTGCTACTTCGAGACCAGCTTCTGTTTTTGTTCTCTTCAGTGGGATGGCTGGATACAATTCGATCGGTACTAATGTCTCCCATAGTCCCCGCGCGTTCGTTATGGCTAAGAGAAGTCCCATTCCGTCATCACCCAAGCATGTTCCCATGATCAGGTGTCTAACATGCGGTTGTGGCGACTCCATTTTTTTATCTTGACCACGTTTAAGCGTTGACTGTCAATTGTACTTCACTGCATGCGTGCACTAAAGTAACACTCCCCAGGTACAGGCGAACAACACCAGATGCCAAGTAGAAATAAAAATAATTGGAAAAAGACGGAACGTATATTATACGATAATTACAATAGGTCGCAACCATCGTTAAACGACACTGACGTGCGAAAAGAGATAGGGAGTTTGAGGATCAGACCGTCGAGCTCGCGAACAGGCTAGAATTGGCGCGCATAGACCGACTAGCACGCAAACAAACAAATGCGAACGCATGCAGCGAGCGGGCGGCAGGCAAAGG